>CM076574.1:7940696-7999307 GCA_034641835.2 Pinus albicaulis
TGTTTCTGTGGTGGTATCTACGTACGGTAGTAAAACATCTAGAGCGGTTATGGGTTTGTTTTCATAGAATGTGAGCTGGCATATGGTGATGATCCTTATCATCGTGAGGGAACATCTCATTGTGGTCATAATGTACATGTAACTCCACCCAAGGAGTATATTGTAGTCTAGTTCTGCATCTAAGACCTCAATATCTATAAGAACTATTTTTCTGGCCAAGTTCACTGGGAAATTTTTATGAAGAACAATAGGGGATGATGGACGCCCGTCATATGCTCTAGGCATGATTCAGATGGTTTCATTTCAGGTGATCGTAACTTCCACCAAACTGATTTGGACATGATGCACATGGATGCTCCTTCATCCACAATGCATTGGTGTATGATGATATTCTGAACTGAAACTAGTATCTGGAAAGTGACTAGAGTAGGGAGTCTAGGGCTTTCTTTTTCTAGGTCGAAAACCATTAAGCGAGAATCATAGGGGTCGTTTGCACCTAAGGTAGAAAGTAAGGCCTTCCAATGTGTTGGGAATGATTGCAGGACTTCGAATGATGACATGAATGTTGGAGATTGTGCAAAGTCATCCAGTATACTATGGTTATGAACAACTTTGGAATGATGTCTTGTGCACTTGGTTGGTCCTTCAACTATTCTTGGAAGAGGCTCAATAGGTACTTTGGACATATTTCATGATGTGGCGAGTGTGCTCGTACTTGTACTTAATGGGTCGGTATCTGGGGGAGTTTCATAGTTCCTATTCTCTGTTTGGAAGAAAAATTCTTCTCCAGCCATGTATATTTCATGTTTGTTCCCTCATGTATCTTTTTGGGGTGGTTTTTTTTGCTAGGTATTAACCAATCCTTGGTGGGGAAAAGGTTCTTGCATTACTGTAGGCTACTGGGTAGGTCCCCCTTGTCCTCGGTTACGCTGAAGTTTTTTCAATTTGGGGAGTTTGGGACAGTGCTGAGTGTAATTTCCATACTCACCACATATGGCACAAGAGTGGTTTTTCCTTAGTCTGGGTCTCTTTTTTCTCCCTTGGGAGTTATTACTTGGCTCCTGGTTTTGATTTCCGTTGGGGTTGACCCCATCTTGAGATTGCATGAGGCGTTGTTGATTACTGCCCCCCATCTAGGATCTCCCTTTTGCTTGTTCCTTGGCTTTTTCTTTGCAGTGTTTGGATGAATATTGTTATTCTCCTGATCATAATATTTTCGTTGTTGAGCATGGGATGGTTGCACAAGATTCACATGCGCATTCTTTTGTGTCGGTGGTGTATTCTGTGAGGGAAAAGGGTAGTATTAGTTCCCCTAGCCTTGATTGGTGTATTTATTCTATGGTGACTCTCTTGTATCAACATTCATATTCGAGTATTGGTTCCCTTGTAGGGGAGGATACGAACCTCTATGATCTTGATGATACGACATCACCCTATTTGTCACGTTCTGTAGAGGTGCAGGATGACTTTGTTGGTACCCGAGTTGTGACATGTTCTGAGTAGAATCGGAAGAGTACCCTGGGTACTGATAACTACTGCTTGGTTGAACTTAGGCTAAGGATCCTATCAAACCATGAGTGGTATTCGACGCGCTTGGTAATTCTTTATAAGTTTGTAGGCGTGACACATTTGGACGGAGATTGTAAATATATCCTGATTGGGTGTAAAGGAGTTCAAGATGTTGGGATTTGCTAATGGTGTCTTCCTCTGAGGTAGGTTTTTGTGTGGCCATGTCTTTTAAAATCTCGCAGTGATATTTTAAAAAAATAAGTCCAACAAAACTCTATCGTTGAGTTTCTATTTGCACAAACTATGACATCTCCACCATTCATGGTGATGGTCTGATATATGAACGACTGTTGTTTTTCTGAAATGTGTCAGAATTTCCTTTCCCGAGTCATGATGAATGGGGAGTTGAAAATATGTGAGGAATGTAGTAGCAAGGGCATTAAAGGTTCCATGCAATGCAGAAGAGTACTCGACATACCATTTTTCCACGGGCCCTGTGAGGGTGCGTTAAAACAGTCTCAGCTGAATCGTATCATCAGTGATATTATTTGATGAACAACATAGGTGGAAATTCATTAGTAAATTTGTTGGGTCTTCCGCTTGCTTCCCTTCAAATTTTGCTATATCAGAAGGGAGCTTCGTGGACATGGGAGGCCAATTAAGGCCATGTGCGATGGGGTCATTCATTAACTTCATTATATATGAAAGATTTAGTGATGATAAGAAGGGTAACTACGAGTTGACCACCATTGTACTCTGTTGTGAAATAGGTATTTGAATGTGTTGGTTTAGAGGAGGTGCCTGGGGAATGTACCCTATGGCTTACCCGGATGGATATTCTGCCAACTCAGGAGAGGGGTAGCTACCCTTTGACCTCAAGGGGTTATCAAAGGAGTTGGGTGTGGTGACCCTATTGGGGTTTCCATTGGTGATGTAGTTGGTGACCCTTGGGGGTTTCCAATCAAATATTCCCTGATAAAGGATGTTCCAATAATGGTGGCAGCACGACGTCCTTTGCACCTGAATGGTAGGAGGCCTGACAGTCCTCCCTTCAATGGGGGGAGGTTTAAGAAACACCTAGATCGACAGGGTCCCATTGGGTCCCATATGATGTCGATTAGTGTGACCTTTTTGTGATTTGGGAGGTAGGATGATTTTTCTCAAACCAAAAATATAATCAAATGCATAAAACAAAGTGAAAAATGAAGAGGTCATTTTTCTCTTTAAATTTACACTATGTGATCAATCAAGCAAAAAATGAGGTTCCTTTTTGTTTTTCTTATGATACCAAAAGCTTATATAGACCTAATTGTCCTTACACTGTCAATGTAACTGGGCCTTGCAAAGATATCTTCTGATGGGTACTGAGGCCAACATCCTGAAAGAACTGGCGATGCCTTCCAATAGCCGAAGAATCGACCAAGGTAATGGTATGAGGATTTAGTGTTGCATGCATCGTCACCTATAGGGAATTATGCCCTATTTTTGGCCACGAAATTATCATCATCCCACGTGTGCATTCGAGTCTTGAGATTCTTAGTAATCGGTTGCCAGTACCGAGCACTAGATGGCTCAAATAGCCCTAAATAATAATGCACACACTAGGCCTATGCTTAACCCCCTCTGAAATGAGTCTCTGTAATGCTTGGGTATTTTTTCCATGGGCTAATAGACAGGTTTGAAGCTCCCTAAAATTCCAACATCTATGTTTCAAAATATACTAGCTCCCTAAAATGCCAACATCTATGTTTCAAAATATACTATGTCCACAATGGCTTGCTATATGCCTACCCCTGATGCTACTAACCTGAAATATAATTTATTCTGTGGCCCCTATGGGGAGAATATAGTGAGTTGAGTTAAAGATTATTTTTAGAGCGTCTCAATTTTATTTATGGTGTGTTTTGGTGAAAAAAATGTAAGAAGAAAACAAAGGTCCTAAAACATTGGGTGCCTTATGGTCCAATGCTTATCGATGCTCCATGTGTGCTTTGGAGTGAACAATCACAAGTTTTATGAGATGTGAATATGTGATGATCCTTTACAATCCTTTTCTAATTACCCTATGTGGATTTTCCCTTGCAAAAATTTGAAATGATGTGCGGATTATGGGTCACTTACACCTTGCCTAGTTAGACTATGTTTTCACTATAGGGAGATGGTAGCTCAACTTATCTTAGGAAAGCTTCCATATGCACACCCAGGGCTACCAAGAGGTGCAAGGGTGGCAGAGATTACTTGCTTTCTTTATTGACAGTCTAATCCTAGTCCCAACTCTTACTAGAAAATTAAATTAGTCTAATGTAAAAATTTAGAAAATTTGAATGAGTAGGATATGTGTGGATATCATGGGCCACTTAATTTTGACTAATTAAGTTAAGTGTTCTGTATAATTGTCAACAAATGTTTATTTTCTGAAAAAATGCATGGCTTTAAGGCCACTTACTTTCTCCCTTCTTAAACTATGTGATATTTTCAAAATAAAATACTAAAATTAAAATAACCTAGTTGCTAAGCTAATTCGAAGTTAAGCATAGAACTTAAGTGTCCTAATAGTAGTGAAGTACAAAAAAAAAAGTGATGGAAAACTATTAGGAGTTTCCAATCACCTTACAAGTTGGAAAAAATAGCTAATTTTTTTCTTGCAGGCCTGTCGCTCGAGTTATCTTCCAACAGGCACAAAGTGTGTATATGTCGGAGTACAAGGCGCGTTGCTAGGAAGAATGTATAAAAATTTCACTCTTTTCTGTGTAAAACTTTCAGTGAGTGTGATGTGAGATGTAGAGAGAGTGTAAGGGTGGTTTTTAGCAAACTGAGCAAGAAGAAGGACCTGCAAAAACAACCATTAAATCAAAAAGAAAGAATCCAGTGGAGTCGCATTCCCGTGGTAGTGTATTTGGCACAAAGGTGTATGAAATAATCTTCTTTAGCAAGTTGGCTACTACCTGCACAGGGTCACAAAGAAAAATTATTGTCTAGTGTTAGTGGAATGTCTTTGACATAATGTAAACTACTTTTTAGGGAAAACTAAGCATACAACTCTAAGAAAAAAAACTGAACACAAGATTCAAAATATAAAAGTTCGATGGGGAAAACAACCTAATAACACAAGTGGAGAATTCTCCCTTTATTAGGTGCTGGTGTTGAAAAAATATACAATGCTAAACACTTGATGAGGGCCTTTGAGATATGGAGCTCAAATACCCAAAACAAGGAGGTCTCCTTCCCTCGAGTTCCTACAAGCATCTCTTCCCACTCTCAAAGGATGGTAGACAAAGATCGAATGGTGGATCTCTCTTCTTCGACTGAGATGTTGGTTTTCCAACATATGAGTCCTTCCAATCCCTCTGCTACTAGACAATGAAAGTTGGTTTTCTATGAAGCAATTTTGCCACCATAACAATGTGTCTCCATTTCTTCTTCCAAGGGCTGCTTTATATAGACATTTTTTGAAGTGATCCTCCTTCTCTTGGCCCAATAATAATAGTCACTCAATAGTGGAGGAGGGGTACCTTCGTGGGCTGAACTTAATCCTCAAGGTGGCTAAAATTTGATTGTACTTGACAGTACTAGGTGGTGAATCATCCTAACCAAGCATGCCAAGTAGTCCCGAATGGTGACATTTCACCATCTTCACGACCACGCAGCTATCGATGGAATAGTCGTGCAGTGCACAAAATCCCTTTAATGTTGGTGATTTGTCCCTTAATTGTCATCTGAACCTTAGGAAAAAATAAATTTTTTTCCTTTCCTAATGCATTCCTTCCGTGAAAATTTTTATCTGTAGCTTTTGCTTGACATTTTTAATGTCTTTTCCCTAAATGATTTTTTGGTGTTAACAATGACCTATTTTCATAATATTTCAAATAGATCCACATGTTCTTTACTATAAATCTTCAAAAATTATTGTCATGGTGTTTTAACAACACTACTCATAACCTTCTCACAACAACACTATCATGAACTGTACATCATCTGGCAACAACCTATTCATCATCATGATCACATAAAAGTCTTCACAATCCCTATTCTGGTCATATACACAACACTTCCTACAACCTGTTCATAAGTCCTAAAAACACATAAAATTGATTCTGGATATCAAAAGTATACCATCAAGGCTTTTATTCCTTCAATAATGTTCACAATTAAAACTTGATCATTACACTTCTTCCGGAATAAAATTTTCCTTTGGAATTGACCCAAAAACCATATTAAAACATATAAACTATTCAACAAAAGGGCCCTTTCAGGGAATCTTGTAAGAAATAGTCCTTTCCTAGAAGAATTTCCACAAATTGCAACCTTCTAGCCTCTTAACTATTTGAAAACATGTTATTTTGTAGGAAAAATAAAATATAATTTCTGACTTGATGAGCAACTAGTCTCAGACTGGTGATCTTGGCTACACAATAAAAGTGTAAGACAAACTATGTTGCTCATTGTTCTCGCGATATCATCCATATGAATTGATTATATAAACAACCTTCTTGGATTGGAGGGGAATGGGATCTAATCTCGAGACCAATTGACATATCCAGCTTCCACAAAAACTAAAAAAGACTTCAAATCAACATACCTTGTCAAAGTTTAGAAATGGTAAAGAATCATGTCAAGAACGATGTGCTTGAAGGAACTATGCCAATCATTGTGTTTTGTAGGATATGTTACGTATAAACCAAATACCATCACTCCCATTTTTGAAAATTGGACACCATAAGATTCCAAAACTATTTTGAGACATTGAATGGCATTTTTTTGGGGTCAGAAATTTTCAAGTGTAGCTCACACAACTAAGATGTTATTCTACACTCTAATATATTTCTAGTAATGTGAAAATAATATCAATAAGTTTTCATCAATGAAAGTTATGCTTCCTCCAATTTGACCTACATAGTTGAAAACCATAGTACGAGTGGATGACATGTTAACCCCTCTTACTCACACATGTGGGTATAGCCATATGAGGATGTGGAAGAATATTATAGAATGTCAAAAACCTTATCACGTTGAGGGTTGAGGAAATGAAACCCCTAATACTAGATGGATATTAGGTTGTGTTAAATATAACGCTACTAGGAGGAAAATGAGTTTAGTTATTTTGCATTGTACTTTTTCAATAACTAAGAAAGAGATATGAAAGGGTTATTTTTAGATTATAAAGAGGATGCTTATGTAGTAGAAGTTTAACACACAATTTTAAAGATAGCTCCATGGGAGTGCCCATTCCTTTTATATGTGTGATTTTATAAGTAAAGTAAAGAGAAAAGAAGATAAGCCTCACGTTATAGGAGGTTTTCATCTTGTATTGGGTATCCTAGAATAAATCTTGTGTTAAATTTTGTGAATGGTGTTTTTACGTGCATATTCTTTCCATTTTGTATTTTATTAACATAATGTTGGTTTTACTAATGTCAATATTCATGCCCATGTTAGAGAAAATATTTAGGTATTTCTCATTATCAAAAGGAAATTCTTATATATATATATATATATATATATATATATATATATATATATATATATATATATATATATATATATATGTATATATATATATATATATGTATATATATATATATATATATATATATATATATATATATATATATATATATATATATATATATATATATATATATATATATATATAGTGATGATGACTATATTGGGTAGTGAAATGTCAACACTTCTTCTCTCTTCATAACCCTCTAAACTATAGATTTATATGTTGAAACTATTAAGGGATTAGTTGAAATGTTGATTAACTCGTACATTACAATTAATTTTATCTTACCGAACCTATGTATTCCTAAACCTGATAATGAAGTTCTCAAACAACCTTATAATAGCGACTATTAACTAGAAAAGAATATTTACCTCTTCTACTATATTCAAAATTTTAGTTGTAGGCACTCTATCACATTATTTTCAAAATAAATGAAGTAACATAGGAGATTGCTTTTATTATTGTAAAAATCCTCCATGTGACCCTAAGTATAGCAAATTATTCCACATTTGAATGATAACTCATAAGTCTACCTTAGAAATTTTCTCTCTCTCAATGGCTTTCTAGCCATACATTGCTCTTCCTTCCTTGAATAACTCCATATAAGTATGATCCTATATTTAGAGGGATTACTTTTATCATTTCTTTTTAAAATAGGAATAATTAAGCTTTTCATTGAGGGTTTTGGTATATCCTAACTGACTAGTAAATTAAATAGCTTATGGATATAAGGAAAGAGGTTAGGTTGTCCATATTTGATGATTTCTATTTGGTAGTATTCAATGTTCTTAAATTCCCCTTTTGTGAAATGCGTAGACCCAATCTCTATCATCCAAAGAAATGATTTAAGTGTTGTTCATAGGATTATGGGATTGAGAAAGCTTTTTAAGGAAAATTTTCAATATCCCAAAGGAATCATATTGGTTTTTGTTTTTTACTTTTATGAGTTAAAAGTTTTTTAAATAGTTTAAAAAGATATAATTTAGATTTTTACAAAATATTCTCCTTCTTTCTATTTATATGGTATATTTTTTTTGTTTAATTAAAGCTTTTCACCTCTTTATCTTGTCATATTTTAGGGACTTATTAGAAACATTGGTAATGGATTTTCTAGCAACCTTTAGACACTTTATCAGAGCAAAACTTAGTTGTTCTATTTTTCTCTATACCCAAATCCTCAATAGAGAATTTGCTAATGGAATGAGGGGAATTGGTCATAAAATTATTATGAAAGAGATCTTCAATATCATCTTAAGATATTTAATTCATTACTGTGCTTGGATAACATATATGTACGATATTTAATTCATTATTTTTCTAATTAATTATTGTGCTTGGATAACATATGTAAGATATTTAATTCATTATTGTGCTTGGATATGAGCGTGCTTGCCCATGTCCAGTTAGTTAGTTATATTGTACTATATTTCAACTAATATGTCGGCTAGGAATTGAAATGAAATGCTCTTTCATAAGCTATATATATCCCACATCTCCATTCATTCCATGACACTTGATCTAAAGCATGTCGTGCTGAATTTACAGCGGGATCTATAGTAGCAGTCGCGCCCAATTTTCATTGTTTTTTAATTGTGCGTCTGTGTAGAAGAAGAAAACGTAGCAGGAGAAGAAAACAAAACACAAGAGTCGAAGTAGAAGAAGAAAAGAGTGTAGTAGAAGTAGAAGTAGAGGTAGGCATGGCGGAAGCACAAGCACAAGCACAAACACAAGCACTGTTTCTGCGCAGCACAATGGAGGGCCACAACAACACGGTGACAGCCATCGTGACCCCGACTGACAACTTGGACGTGATCATCTCTTCATCCCGTGACAAGTCAATCCTGGTGTGGAACCTAAGCAAGGAGGCCGGGGACAAGTATGGCTTCCCACGATGCCGCCTGACAGGCCACTCACACTTCATGCAGGACGTGGTCATCCACTCTCACGCCCAGTTTTCCCTCATAGGATCTTGGGATGGCGACCTGCGCCTTTGGGATCTCAACACAGGCCTCACCACTCGACACTTCTTTGGCCACACCAAAGGCATTCTTAGTGTTTCCCTCTCCCCTGATAACCGTCATGTTATCCACCTATAAGATTTTTCATATCAAATGGTGGCTAAATCATTGAAGCCTTCAAGAAAAAAGTTGTATTGCCAAAATTTTTGGTGCTTAAAGTATTCTGAAGATATTCTATCCTATGCTTAATCGTCACTGCTGTTTCATTTTAAACTCAAAAATTATGTTGTTTTCATGAAGAAAAGACTGCTGCAAAAATCCTATTTTTCCCCTCCTTTCACTTCAAATTAACCTTCATTTTATTCCCTCTTTCCTCATAAAATTCCTCCATTTTTCATTTATTCCCCTTTCCCTTTCATGAAAATCCATTTTATTAGGTTTAAAACTCACTTTTGAACCTAAACGAAACCCCAAAATCCATCAAAAAACTTTGAAAAAATCATAAAAATAATTTTTTTTAACTATGGACCTAAGCCCCTTTGGGCCAAGTCCTAAAACACTTCCCCACCACAAGCCCATGCTCTGGAACCAAGCACAAAGGCCAAAAGCGCTTATCACATTTGAACTTCCGATGAGCGCAACACTTTTTGTTACATACAAATATCCGATGCGATTAGTTCCTTTATACATAACCTCTGATCCCTTTGCTGCTTCATATAACTAAAATAGCCCACATCCAGTCCTTAAAATTGTGAATAAACCTTCCCCGATCATATTTTCCCTTTGTAAAATTCATAAACCCACTTTTTCCTATGTTTATATTAAACTTGTCGGTTCAATGTTTTTTACGAAAAAGATCATTGATCTAAAAAGCCGATCGACGATCCACATGATCTCACATTGGAGATTTTCTAATGGATAGATTGAAAATCCCATCTCCTTTGTTCTGATGCAATTGGCCCTTACATGTATAAACCCCGGTCCCTTTGTTTTTCCATATATCCAAGGCCTCACAGTCGGGCGCAAAGCCTCTCATAAATAAACCCACCTTGATGCAATAAACCTTTGTTTTCCATAAAATTTTGATTTTTTTATATTATAAACGTGGCCCATTTTTCATTGGTCAGAGCCATTCTCTACCATTGATCTTGGACCAATCAAATGGCCAGTGCTATATTGCGTCGGAAGTTTTTATTGGGTGTGCTTATTATTTTATTTGCCACCTCCGATTGGCCACCTTCTCATCCATCCTCCACCATCGATATGATCCACAGATTGGTGGCCCACAATCAATCGCTTTGGCGCTACTTATCCCTTGCCTCCTCCAATCGTGAACCTTCCGATTGGATCTGAATCATCCATAGATCCAGATCTGACGGTCCAAATTGCACCTCGTCACTTTGGTTAAAGATCATATACTCTGTTGTGTAATTTTTCAGGGCCAAATCCCAACCGTTGATCTCTGCATATCAGTGGCCCATATTAACCCCTTTCTCCACTTTTCATATTTGTTAATTAGCCCCAAATATTAGATCTGAGCCATTCATTCCTTGGTCCAACGACCCAGATTTATCCCAACAGTTCTGACTCCTATGGGTCTTGCCTCCCTCCAAATTTGATCTCAGCGGTCCAAACTTTGATCCAATGGCTTAGATTAAAATCACCCTTCCTGCTTTTGCCCGCGCATCTTTCCTATTTCACGCTCATTCCCCACCGTATGATCTAAGGCTTTAGATCTAACGGTTGATGCGCGTTTTCTCATAACTTTATGCTCGACCATTAATTCCTAAAAATTACGCGATGTAAGCGGTATTGAAATGCCACGTATTGGGCCGAAACGCATATCACGTTTGAAAAGGTGAAACCACCTACCTGCCCTTTCACCGTGCAAAACCCATGTTTTTCTCCTCTGAAACCACTTTCCCCCTTTCCACAGCATTTCATCGCATTTTCTCCTCGCCGTTGATCTCTGCAGATCAACGGCTCAAATTTAATATCACGTTTGAACTATCAGCCTCCGCCTTCACCGAAGGACTTCTCAGATCAATCTTAACTGTTGATCTCCAGGGCCTAATCTGATCTAATGGCCCAAAATCATCCGCGAAACCCAAAATTTCATTTCAATGCATTTCTTCCGCCAAAGGGATTTTTCCCCTTTCCTTTGTATTTCCTCACATTTTTACCTATGTAATATAATGTGACCCCTTTGCATTATATTATTACCTTTGCTCTCAACTGTTGATCTCTGCAAGATCAACGACCCTAACTTAATCTCTGGACCGTTCTTCCAACCGCCTCCTTTGACCCCCGCAAGTGAATCTCCACCATTGGATGCTTTCATCCAATGGTTATGCTCCAAACCTAAACTTCCAAAGAAGTCTTACGGATTTATGCAGGATTTCTTAATTTTTTTTTGGTTTTATGCAGGTATTAAAGTTTTTCAAAATAAATTTTAAAATAAAATAAAATCCAAGGATGAAGATCCTCCAGGCTTTCATTTATCAAAGAGGATTACTATGAAGGGTTCAGCGCCACGTTTCATTGGTGCATCATGAGCACTGATGCCATATGAACCGTTTGCGGCACCTGCACATTTACAAGACACGAAGAATTAAAAAGAATCAAAGACTATTAGTGTTGAAGATCAAATATAACCATAAAAGAAGAATTGAAGGAAGAATCACAATTTTAATGGATTACGGCTAAGATTGAAAATCAAAAGCCTAATACGCTAAATTAAACACAGTTAAAGGAAAATAAAAAATATCTATCAGACAGAGAAAGCCTCCACCGCCACATCAGAGGCTAATTGATTCCTCTCAGCTACCAAAGCTACCTGTAGCCTCAAAGCATTCAATAGAGGGCTGAGATATGACCAGAACAGAGGATATTTGCCTCATCACAGCCGAACAATTAATTCATCCAAAATATTTATTGCAAAAATATCAACAGAGTTATTACAAGATGACAGAGAGCCTAAAAGTCAAAAAATTCATCCCATGGAGCTTAATTCTTAATTTAAAACAATTAATATATATGAAATATCTATAATATTCTCCATTGAGCCCCTCAAAGGTTGAGAAGCATTTATCTGTATTAATTGAACCTTGAAGATATTTTATCCCATCCCAACTCCTCATAGCTTCTATAAATACATTTGTAGAAGATGAAACAATGTTGGTTCATCACTAGTTGTAATACTGAAACTCTCTAAAATAATACATAGTCTATAGAAGTTGAAGAAGAAATTGAAGTCTTGGAAGCCCTGATGATGTTGTTGCATGCTTGTTCTTGAGAAGGCTCTATCATTGGATCCATGAGCTTGGCTGTTGGTGAAGTAATACCAGGCTGACTGATATTTCCTGACCTGCTGTTTGTTCCATAAATTCTTACTACAGTAGGATGAAAGTTTTAGGCTAATAAATGACTCTTGGAAGCACCTTAGACCTGTTTATCCTTCACTATTTTATGTTTTCTTCTGCTGAGGTATTTTAGAGTCTTTAATCTCTCTCTTTAGTCCTCATGGTTTTTTATTTCTCTAATAGTTTGAATAGTTGGTTTCAGCATGATTTATGGCTCTCCCTGCTTGTCTTCTGCCACTTAAAGGTGGTTATTGAAGTCTCCCTTCAAAGTATATTTGTTTACAGTGAGCCAAGGAGGTATGTTCTAATCATGCACTTTGTCCTTGCTTGAAAATTTGTCTTAAAGGTCTTTATAGTTGTGATCATAGATGTATTTAGGTGTTCCCTCTTCTATGACCGTAATTATCAGTGAATATTTTATGTTTTCCAAGTCATTTGAAATAAAATATTTGAGGAAATAGGGTGTTCCCCGAATCTTAGATTTCATTTTAAAAGTTGTTTTGAAGTCATTATTTTCTTAAAGTGTGGTTTGTAGAATTCATGGTTAGTCCTGTCTATCAAATAACTCTTTATTGTTCAAATTGTGCTTTCAAATTCCCTTTGTTAAGAATTGAAATTCTCTTTTCTAAACCATTAATGTCCATCTCATTCATAAACTAAAGGATCCTGTGGCCAAGTTAGATTTGCCGTTTGATATCCCATATCCATTTATAAATTTGTCATAACCTCTTTTTGACTCCATTTCCCAATAAAACTGACAATTCGCCTTTATATTTATCTTTCCTAGACCTTTTATGTTCTGCTGTATCAATTCAACCAAACAAACAAACAAACACTTGCACTTAATAACTAGTCTAAAACCAATACTCAAAGCACACAAGATAAATCTTTGCAAAAAACAAATAATTTGAGAGATCCCTCTTTGAGAGCAGGAGGACTAGATCCTGTAACTCTAAAGGTTGGTTCTGATCTTGCCTTGTCTTTTGATTTGCCAAACTATCAAAACACAAGAGACCAACATAGTGGTGATCACGGTGGGACACTGAGTAAAATATTTAAAACAAAACACTCCCTCTCTAGTATAACATAAGTAGCCTTCTTCAAGCACTACCTAACAAAAATCGTAATCATGATAGGACTTAATTGAATCAGTGACAAACTATGTAACCCCTAGGATTCTCATAGGACCTTATAAAATCTTGAAGGTATCAGTTACCAAGCCATAAGAGTGAACTATGTAGGTTCTTGACACCTTAGCTAAGTGTTAAAATTAGATTTAGGACACTCTCTTAACCCATAGGATTAAAAAACTCAGAAAAACCCAAAAACATTTCAGTTTGGCCTCATAATAAACATGGTGGTGGAACCATCCAATATTTTACCTTCATAGAAGCTAAATAGTTTCCACCTGGTGACTCCACTAGCCCCAGTAGGCCTATTAATCATGTAGGTCCCCAGATATTTTTAGGATTGTGTTAACTAGCCTTGAAGAAGTTTATAAGCCTAGTCCCATACTAGATAAGATATCGTGAGAGGTAAAACTCCCAAAAACAGTCCCTAAAACCTTAAGCTCTCTCATTTTTGAAAAACAGTCTGGCTTCACATAGGATCAACACTAGATCCCATCCGGACCCAAATCCTCCTTCAATCATTGACAATCCAGAGAGAATTATGTGGCAGACTTCTAAGTCTGGCAAATCAGCTGCTAATAGGAGCCTCTTAAGAACAAAGTCTGTCCCTGAAAACCTTGCTATCTTAGAGGATTCACACTTTGATTTACATTATAAAAAGAACATCTTTAGAACTAGATCTCAAGGTTATTTAAACCAAACTAATATTGACATTGCATATTTGCAACAAAGCTTCAGTAGAGAAGCCTCACCTTCCACTACAATCCATACTACCACTGTGCAAAACACTCCTGTTCAGCCCACTTTCACGCTTGTAAATCCACCTCTTGTAAAGCCACCATTATTTCCAACCATGGCAACATGGTATGCCCCATTAGTGTTACCAAAACCTCTACTTCCCTTACCAAATGATTACCAATCCAAAATTCCTCATTTCACTAGAAAAGAGTATACAACAACTCAACATCATGTAGATAGGATGGAAGATGCATTTGATTACATGGATATAGAAGAAGAAACTGTGAAGATGAGGATCTTCGCCCAAATTTTAGGAGGAGATGTAAAGAAGTGGTTTAAGAACTTACCTCCTAACAGCATCAATGATCTCCCTGCTTTGCATCAAACATTCATCAACAAATGGAAACTCAAAAAAAACCCTCTCCAAATACTAGCAGAGTATAGCAACCTCAAGAGAAATCAAGGGGAGAGTGTTCATGATTAGTCCAATAGGTTCAATAGTGCTTATAATGCTCTTCCACCTCACATGAAACCTCTCCAAGGCATGGCCTTAGTAAGGTATCCCGAAGACTTTGATGCTGAAATGGCTTATCAGTTGAGCGAGAGAGATTACTTAACCTTAGAAGATATGCAAAAAGGAGTTATGAGCATAGAAGCAAACATAATTGAGAAAAGAAATAGGTTGAGATCAGAGAAGAGGGTAACTTATAAAGATTACATTTCACCCTCAACCTCAACTTCTGACACTAAAATTGATAACCTAGTGAAGGTAATGGATAGAATGCTTGAAAAGATCAATTTGAATGATAAAGTGCCACCAAGAGAACCTCAAAACAACCAAAATAGAAATAGAAAACAGAATTATAGAAGAGAAAACAATCAAAATAAGCAAAAAGAAAGTGACCAACAGGTTAGACCTCCCTTCCAACAAAACTATGTTGATCAATATGAGGAAGATAGGGAGATGGAAAGGTTGGGAGAAGCTCATGTAAACTTGATTGGATCAGATAGTGGGGATGATTTTTTCCTCACTGAGGAAGAACAAGGTTCTTTCTCTGATCAAAATACAAACACCTATGAAGATTCTGATGACTATAGATTGGGGTTTGAAAATGCAATCATGGAGGTACACAAACAGTATGATCTCAGGAGCAAAGGGAACATAAACAATTCAGAAGATAAGAACACTAGCACTGTTGTCAAGAAAAACACAGAAAGTCAGCCTAAGAAGACAGTAGAAAAACCCATCACTTTGGCTAAAAAATCAGATTTAAAAAAAGAGAAAAACAGCCAGCCAAATGTTGAACAGAGTACCCCTAGCACTTCAGCTAGTGGTCCTAACAAAACTATCCCAATTACCAGTATAAACAAAGTTCAACAAATCAAAACTGCTGAAAGGAATTCAATTGAAAAAACATATGTAAATATGAAAAGGTCAATTGTTCCTTTAATCCTTGAGGGAGAGATTGCAAAGATAAAAATTACCATCCCCCTAGCTTAACTAGTAACCCAAGAAGTGTACAAAAACCAAGTTCTAAAAGCTTTAAACCTAGGAAGTGATACTGACACCTTAAACTTGACAGATGACAAGCTTGAGTTGTTGTTTGGTCCAGAAGTTGAAGGAAAATACCAAGAAGGGGTTGTTCCTCCCTTCTATGTTATTTTGGACATACATGAGAAAATTTTACACAATGCCATGCTAGATTTTGGAGCTTCACACAATCTGATGCCCAAGGTAGTAATGGAAAGCTTAGGATTATAAATTACTAAACTATACAAATATTTGTATTCCTTTGACTCAAGAAGAGTCAAATGTTTGGGTTTAATCAATGATTTATGTGTTAACTTAGCTCAAATCCCTGCTAAGAGTCTAGTAATGGACATAGTTGTAGCTGACATTCCCCCTAAGTATGGCATGCTCTTATCAAGATCATGGGGAGCCAAACTTCAAGGAAGCCTTCAAATGGACATGTCTTATGCCACCATCCATGTTTTTAACCAAAACAAAAGACTATATAGGGAATCTCACATGAAGTAAATAATGAGAAACATAGATAAACCAAACAACTCTCCAATCTATTCTATTCAATCAAGTTTAGATTCCTTTATCTTGTACAACAAAGATGAAATTACTCAATAAGAAAATGAAAACATAGACCCAATTAGTTTACCATAACAATCGGAACTTCCCTCAAAACAGATACAAAACATTGGCAATCAACAGCAACAAGAAAATGAAAATGAGGCAAATATACTGTGGACAATAAACTTTGAAGGATCCTGTAATAAAACAAGTGCAGGGGCAGGTGTTTGGATTCAAAATACGAATCAGAGTTTTTCATATAAATTAGATTTCCCATGCACTAAAAATATTTCTAAGTATGAAGCACTTCTTCTAGGCTTACAATTCCTTAAACAATTAGAAGCCCAAAAGATATCAATATTAGGAGATTCTGAACTTATCATAATACAAATCAAAGTATAATACTCAGATAGAAACACAAGACTTAGGGAATATCAGAATGCTGCCCTTGATCTATTGGAAACCTTTGAAAAAAATGAACTTATTTTCATTCCTAGAGCATTAAATCATTTAGCAAATGAACTCACTTTCAATGCCAGCAACTGCCAAATACCTGAGATAAATGAACAACTTAGCGTAAAGGTAAAACACAGGCCTGCAGTGCCTGATAATGAATATCACTGGCAAGTGTTTGATTCTGACAAACACATAGATGATTTCTTAAGATCAAAAAATGATTTCGACATATCAATATCAGAAACCAGCCATAAAAAAAACTGGTTGTATATTGAACAAATCCCAGAAGTTGAAATGACATATTCCGTTGATATAAATCATTGTGAGAATCCTTTTGAAGCAGAGTTAATTGACAATGCAGACCAAGAAGACTTGGAAGTTTTACAATGTAAGAACAATACAATTCCAAGAGGTCTCGCACCTTTAGAATACCTTTTTTATTTTAACGATGTAGCCAAAGAACCAAGAATGGAGCCCGTGGAAATAAATGTAGAAGAACATAACATAGGCATCCTAGCAGAACCCAAGATGATTAAACTGTCCATCATTTTCCCAGCTCACATAAAATTGCAATTCATAGAGCTATTCAAAGAGTTTAAAAATATTTTTTCTTGAGGGTACAAAGACTTGAAATCTTATGATACCAACATCATTAAGCACAAAATCCCTCTCAAAGAAAATAAAAATCCTTTCAAACAAAAGCTAAGGAGAAAAAATCCTATTTTACTACCTTTAGTTAAAGAAGAACTTGAAAATTTGCATGATGTTGGGATCATAGTACCAATTAGATATTCAGAATGGGTATCAAACTTAGTTTTTGTTAGAAAGAAGACAAGGGAGATCAGGCTCTGTATTGACTTTAGAAATTTGAATAGAGCCTCCCTAAAATACAACTACCCCTTACCCAATATGTACCATATACTTCAAAGGGTAGTTGGGTCAAAAGGAATATTACTCTTAGATGGGTTCTCGGGTTACAACCAGGTGTTAGTGCTCCCAAGTGATCAAATCAAAACTACTTTTACCACACCTTGGGGCACCTTTATGTATGTCAAAATGCCTTTCAGATTGATGAATGCAGGGGCCACCTTTCAAACGGCCATGTACATATCCTTCTTTGAAGATATTGGCTATTTCATAATCATTTACCTTGATGACATAACCGTTTTCTCAAAAACTGATGAAGAACATTTGATTCACTTGAGAAAAGTTCTTGAGAAGTGTAGGAAATTTTGCTTGTCATTGAATCCCAAGAAGAAACTATTCGGTCTCCAAGAAGGTAAAATTCTTGGCCATATAATTTCAGAAGAGGGAATCAAAATAGACCCCACGAGGATAGATGGAATATTGCAGATCAACCATCTAAGAAGCCTAAAATAATTACAATCTTTCATTGGAAAGATTAATTTTTTGAAGAGATTTATCCCCAACCTTGCTGAGCTATTAAAAAACATTACAAACATGCTTAAGAAATATGTAGCTGTAAAATGGACTTTACCAGCTAAACAATCATTCGAACTGGTCAAACAAGCTCTTACTCAAACACCAGTCCTGATTAGTCCAAATTTCACCAAAGACTTTTATATCTTTTCTTTTGCATCCGAGCATACAATAGCTGCAGTATTACTTCAAAAGAATGACTTGGGGCAAGATCAACCGATATCCTTCTTTAGTAGGGCCTTAAGAGATGCTCCTCTCAAATATAACATCATGGAGAAGCAAGCCTTAGCATTGGTGAAAGCATTAAAGGACTTTAGAGTCTATATTTTACACTCTCACATATTTGCTTTTGTTCCACATACTGTTGTCAAGGACATTCTAAGTCAAGACCCTGATGGTAAAAGGGGAAAATGGATTGCAACTATTCTTGAATATGACTTATAAATCAGGCCCACCAAACTATTTAAAGGGCAAGGATTAGCAAAACTTATGGCTGAGTCCAACTTCCAAGAACTAGACATGAATTGGTAGATGTGTTGGAAGAAATAGAGGAATCTACTGCTCCTTTCATTAAAGAAAAATTTCTAAATTCTCCTTGGTATGCTGACATTATTTATGTGCTTTTATATTTGAATGCCCCTGCTTCTTTGTCTAAAAATAAAGCTAGATTTTTGAAACAAAAAGCTTTGAGTTATTGCATCTTGGATGGGGTATTATATTGCAAAAATGTTGTTGGAATTTTTCTTAAATGTTTACTGGAAGATAATGCAGGAAAGATCATGCATGAGTTGCATGAAGGGGAATGTGGAGGACACCTCTACTAGAAGGCCATAGCAAATACAATCCTTTGATCTTGTCAGTATTGGCCTACCCTTTTCCCAGACACTCAGAAGTTAGTCATGTTTTTCAATAAGTGTCAAATTTTTGATGGCAAAAGAGAACTCCTTCCCTTACCATTACATCCTATCAGATTTGAGGCACCTTTTCAACAATGGGGTTTAGACTTAATTGGGGTAATTCACCCATCTTCGTCAGCCCAACATAAGTGGATCCTCATGGCCACTAACTTCTTTACCAAGTGGATAGAAGCTATACCCTCTAAAAATGCTAATGACTATGTTATTATCAATTTCCTTGAAACAAATATCCTATCCAAATTTGGTTGTCCCAGAAAAATCATAACAGATAATGCTGCTACTTTTAAATATAAGAAAATGGTTGATTTCTGTTACAAATACCACATAAAATTGGGCCATTCTACTGCCTACTATCCCCAAGGAAATGGATTAGCTGAATATTCCAACAAGAGCCTCATCAATATCATCAAAAAGATGTTGGAGAAGAATCAGAAATCATGGCACAGTAAGTTGGTTCATGCCTTATGGGATGACAGGTTAACTACAAAGAAGTCAATAAATATGTCCTCCTATTAGCTAGGTTATGGCATGGATGCAGTCTTCCCCACCTCATTAGGAGTTCCAGTCATGAAACTCCTTCAAGAAGTGCAGGTTGAAGAGAATGATATGCAGAGGAGAATCAATTAAACCATCCATTTACAATAAACCAGAGAAGAATTCTATGAAAGGACGCAGTTAGTCCAAGAAAATGTAAAGAAACTATTTGATAAGAGGACTAAGGCAAACAATTTCTAGGTTGGGAATGTTGTTCTTAAATGGGATTCAATAAGATAAGAGAAGGGAAAACATAGCAAGTTTGAGAACTTGTGGAAAGGCCCCTGTATTATTCATGCTGAGAGGGGTCACAATGCATTTTTCTTGAAAGAATTGAATGGAGAAGATCTGTATGGAGGTCCTATTAATGGTAGGATGCTAAAGCATTACTTCTGCCAAGAGTCATGAGTTTCAAAGTGTTTTATTTTTTTCATTGTAAATATCATAGTCTGAACGCTGCATTCAAAGTTAGAAAAATAAAAATACAAAAACAGTAAAAGAAAGAAAAGAGGGTAGATTGTAAAAACAATAAAGGTACAGCCCCATACAAAAAAATAGAAAAAAAATCTGAAATTGTGCAAGCTCAAATGCCACTCTTGAAAAACACACTTCTAATTAATCATACAGCCTAATCATTACTAATTAGTTTTAAATTTACTACCGATAGGTTAGTGAAATTGATTTTCCAAACAGCTTAATCTTGGCTTATCAGTTAGGTAGATTAGGTTAGAAATTAAAGGTTCAAACATGCTCAAAATCCAAACCTTAGTTTTCAAGAGAAGAATGACTCTAATATGTTTAAACCGTGAGTCAAAGACAGAGGCAAACTGGTTCTGATATGCCCAAAGTCTGAACCAGATAACAAGGGAAAAACAACTCGATAAACTCAAAAAACAGAGCTGAAGAAAAGAGAAGGCCATGCGTTGAACTTTCATATCTTAAGCCTTCCATTTTGATTTAATTTTCTGTGAAATAAATATTTATGCGCAGCTTGTTGTTTATGCCATAGATCATCAACAAGTTGCACTGTTCAATCCTGACTTGTATGCTTTTAAATTTTTGTTTTAGAAGTTAGAGAATGAAAATCTGTTAGACTGTTTAATCGTAATAGATAGTAGATTAGGTAGAGAAGAATATGAACTCAACTGTTTAATCTGAGTTCATGGAGAAATAAGAAGTAGAAATAGATTATTTTTTTTCTTTCAAAAAGAATAAAATGTTTGTAAAAGAGTTTTCCAATACAAGTGCACTCTAAAGAAGAAAAAATGTTAGATCAGTAGGATTGGGTAGGTAGAAAGCTTGTGTTCATGAAGTTCCATTGTTTTTCATGGCTGCTAATGTTTTCAGAACAAAAGAAGATCATCCAAGTAAGGAAATTTGCAGCCCAATGGATGAGGCACTGACTAGCCCCTAGAGAATGCAAGTCTGAAGTTCTTGATGCCTTCAAGAAGGCACCATCCCCATGTGGAGCCACTGTTAGCCACCTATAAAATTTGTCATATCAAATGGTGGCTAAATCATTTTTGAAGCCTTCAAGAAACAATTTTTATTGCCAAAATTGTTGGTGCTTAAAGTCTTCTGAAGATATTCTATCCTTTGCTTAATCGTCACTGTTGTTTCCTTTTAAACTCAGAAATTCTGTTGCTTTCATGAAGAAAAGACTGCTGCAAAAATCCCATTTTTCCCCTCCTTTAACTTCAAATTAACCTTCATTTTATTCCCTCTTTCCTCATAAAATTCCTCCATTTTTCATTTATTCCCCTTTCCCTTTCATGAAAATCCATTTTATAAGGTTTAAAACTCACTTTTGAACCTGACCGAAACCCCCAAATCCATCAAAAAACTTTGAAAAAATCATAAAAATAAACTTTTTAAACTATGGACATAAGCCCCTTTGGGCCAAGTCCTAAACCACTTGCCCACCACATGCCCATGCCCTGGAACCAAGTGCAAAGGCCAAAAGCGCTTATCGCATTGGAACTTCTGATGAGTGCAACACTTTTTGTTACATACAAATCCCCGATGCGATTAGCTCCTTTATACATAACCCCCGATCCATTTTCCACTTCATATAACCAAAATAGCCCACATCCGGTGCTTAAACTTGTGAATGAACCTTCCCCGATCATATTTTCCCTTTGTAAAATTCATAAACCCACTTTTTCCTATGTTTATATTAAACCCACTCGTTCAATTTGTTTTACAAAACAAATCATCAATCTAAAAAGCCGGTCGATGATCCACATGATCTCGCATTGTAGATTTTCTAATGGGTAGATTGAAAAGCCCATCTCCTTTGTTCCGATGTGATTGGCACTTACATATATAAACCCCAGTCCCTTTGTTTTTCCATATATCCAAGGCCCCACAGTCGGGTGCCAAGCCTCTCATAAATAGACCCGCCCCGATGCAATAAACCTTTGTTTTCCATAAAAAAATGATTTTTTATATTATAAACGTGGCTCGTTGTTCATTGGTTGGAGCCCTTCTCTGTCATTGATCTTGGACCAATCAAACGGCCAGCGCTATATCACGTCGGAGGTTTTTATCGGGCGCACCTATTATTTTATTTTCCACCTCCGATTGGCCACCTTCCGATCCATCCTCCACCATTGATCTGACCCATAGATCGATGGTCTACAGTCAATCGCTTCGGCACTGCTTATCCCTTCCCTCCTCCAATCGTGAACCTTCCGATTGGATCTGAACCATCCATACATCCAGATCCGACGGTCCAGATTGCACCTCGCCACTTTGGTTAAAGATCATATACTCTGTTGTGTAATGTTTCAGGGCCAAATCCCAACCATTGATCTCTATAGATCAATGGCCCATATTAATCCCTTTCTCTTCCTTGCATATTTGTTCATTCCTTGATCCAACAGCCTAGATTTATCCCAACAGGCCTGACTCCTGTGTGTCCTGCCTCCCTCCAGATTTGATCTCAGCCGTCCAAACTTTGATCCAATGGCTTAGATTAAAACCACCCTTCCTGCTTTTGCCCGCACATCTTGCCAATTTTGCGCTCATTCCCCACTGTACGATTTGAGGCCCAAGATCTAATGGTTGACGCGCATTTTTGCATAAGTTTATGCTCGACCATTAATTCCTTAAAATTACGCGATGTAGGCAGTATTGAAATGCCACGTGTCGAGCGGGAACGCATATCGCGTTCGAAAAGGTGAAACCGCCTACCCGCCCTTTCGCCGCGCGAAACCTGTGGTTTTCTCCTCTGAAACCACTTTCCCCCTCTCCACAACATTTCATCGCATTTTCTCCTCACTGTTGATCTCTGCAGATAAACGGCTTAGATTTAATATTGTGTTTGAACTATCACCCTCCACCTTCACCGGAGGACTTCTCAAATCAATATTTATCGTTGATCTCCAGAGCCAAATCTGATCTAACGACCCAAAATCATCTCCGAAACCCCAAATTTCATTTCAATGCATTTCTTCCGCCAAAGGGATTTTCCCCTTTCCTTTGTATTTCCTCACATTTTCACCTATGTAATTATAATTTGACCCCTTCGTATTATCTTATTACCTTTGCTCCTGACCATTGATCTATAAAAGATCACCGACCCTAACTTAATCTTTGCACTATTCTTCCAACTGGCTCCTTTGACCCCCGCAAGCGAATCTCCACCGTTGGATGCTTTCATCCAACGGCTATGCTCCAAACCGAAACTTCCAAAGCAATCTTACCCATATATGCAGGATTTCTTAATTGTTTTTTGGTTTTATGCGGGTATTAAATTTTAAAAGAAAAGAAAAGTCAAGGATGATGATCCTCCAGGCTTTCATTTATCAAAGAGGATTACTATGAAGGGTTCAATGCCACGTTTCATCGGTGCATCATGAGCACTGATGCCATATGAACCTTTTGCGTCACCTGCACATCAACAAGACACATAGAATTAAAAAAAATCAAAGAGTATCAGTGTTGAAGATAAAATATAACCAAAACAGAAGAATTGAAGGAGGAATCACAGTTTTGATGGATTACTGCTAAGATTGAAAATCAAAAGCCTAATCCACTAGATAAAACACAGCTAAAGCAAAATCAAAAATATGTATCAGACAGAGAAAGCCTCCACTGCCAAATCAGAGTCTAATTGATTCCTCTCAGCTACCAAAGCCACCTGTAGCCTCAAAGCATGCAACAGAGGGCCGAGATATGACTAGAACAGAGGATATTTTCCTCATCACAACCGAACAGTTAATTCAGCCAAAATATTTATTGCAAAAATATCAGCAGAGTTATTACAAGATGACACAGAGCCTAAAAGTCAACAAATTCATCCCACCGAGCTTAATTTTTAATGTAAAACAATTAATACAAAGGAAATATCTTTAATATTCTCCATCGAGCCCCTGAAAGGACGAGAAGCATTTATATGTATTAATTGAACCTTGAAGATCTTTTATCCCATCCCACCTCCTCATAGCTTCTATAAATAATTTTGTAGAAGATGAAACAATGTTGGTTGATCACCAGTTGTAATACTGAAACTCTCTGAAATAATACATAGTCTGTAGAAGTTGAAGAAGAAATTGAAGTCTTGGAATCCCTGATGATGTTGTTGCATTCTTGTTCTTGAGAAGGCTCTATCATTCGATTCATGAGCTTGGCTGTTGGTGAAGTATTCTAAAATGTTTAATGTTTTCCCCTATTTTCATTTTGTTCCATAAATTCTTACTACAGTAGGATGAGATTTTTAGGCTAAGAAATGACTCTTGGAAGCACCTTAGACCTGTTTATCCTTCACTATTTTATGTTTTCTTCTGGTGAGGTATTTTAGAGTCTTTGATCTCTCTCTTTAGTCCTCATGCTTGTTTATTTATCTAATAGTTTGAATAGTTGGTTTCATCATGATTTATGGTTCTCCCTGCTTGTCTGGTGCCACTTAAAGGCTGTTATTGAAGTCTCCCTTTGAAGTATCTTTTTTTAGAGTGAGCCAAAGAGGTTTGTTATGATCATGCCCTTTGTCCTTGCTTGAAAATTTGTCTTAAAGGTATTTATAGTTGTGATCATAGATGTATTTAGGTGTTCCCTCTTCTATGACCATAATTATCAGTGAATATTTTATGTTTTCTAAGTCATTTGAAATAAAATATTTGAGGAAATAGGGTGTTCCCCGAATCTTAGATTTCATTTTAAAATTTGTTTTGAAGTCATTATTTTCTTAAAGTGTGGTTTGTAGAATTCATGGTTAGCCCTGTCTATCAAATAAATCTTTGTTGTTCAAGTTGTGCTTTCAAATTCCTTTTGTTGAGAATTGAACTTCTCTTTTCTAAACCATTAATGTCCATCTCATTCATAAACTAAAGGATCCTGTGGTCAAGTTAGATTTGACCTTTGATATCCCATATCCATTTATAAGTTTTTCATAACCTCTTTTTGACTCCATTGCCCAATGAAACTGAAATTTCCCCTTTCTATCTATATTTCTTAGACCTTTTATGTTCTGCTGTATCAATTCAACCAAACAAACAAAAAAACACTTGCACTTAATAGCTAGTCTAAAACTAATACTCAAAGCACACAAGATAAATCTTTGCCAAAAACAAATAATCTGAGAGATCCCTCTCTGAGAGCAGGAGGACTAGATTCTGTAACTCTAAAGATTGGTTCTGATGTTGACTTGTCTTTTGATTTGCCAAACTATCAAAACACGGGATACGAACATGTCAGATCATGTCTGCCTCTCGTGACCCCACCATCAAGCTTTGGAACACCCTTAGCGAGTTTAAATACACAATCCACTCCGATGATGCAAATGCAGAGGCCCATTCCAACTGGATCTCCTGCGTCTTATTTTCCCCAAGTTCCAACAATATTGTCTCCTGCTCATTGGACCACACGCTAAAGGTATGGAATTTACCAAACTATAAGCTCAGGAACACGCTCATCGGCCACAAAGGATATGTGAACACCTTCGTCGTTTCTCCTAACATCTCGATTTGCACGAGTGGTGGAAAAGACAGGGTTACCATGCTCTGGGATTTGGCTGATCAAGGGAAGAACCTCTACTCTCTGGCTACTGCCAATTCCAGTGATATTATTCATGTCCTTTGCTTTAACCCCAACAGATACTGGCTCTGTGCTGCCACTCAGCAGTGTGTGAGGATTTGGTATCTGAAGAGAAAGAGCATTGTAGCTGACCTTCGCCCCGATTTCACTCCCACCAAGAAGGTCGCATACCCAATTGTACTAGTTTGAGTTGGAGTGCAAACGGAAGTACATTGTTTTCTGGATACATAGACAGAAAAATAAGGGTGTGGGGAGTTGGACATGTTTAACTAGTTTATATTACATTTACATTTTTTTACGTCAATGTTTTTTTCTATTGGTAAATTACTTTTTTTTTAAGTCAATGTTCTTTTTCTATTGGTAGATTACTTTTTTTTAAGTAAATGTTATTTTTCTTTTGTTTCAACCAGACAAAAAATTATGCATTGTGATTGCGATGGTATTGGTTTTGATGGTTTAATCATAATTATTTGATGATTTATTTATAATCTTGAAGAATCGTGTTTAAGAAATTTTGATTGTTTATTCAAATTATATGAGATTTTATTTTTTATATATATGTGAGGTATGGGAAGAAAATAGGATAAAGAACAAAAATCAAGATAATTAGGAATGAAGAAAAATGTAGATGAGATAATAATAATAATAATAATAATAATAAAAATATTTGTCTTTTTATGTCACCATTTAAATCATGGGTTAGAACAATATTATAGCCACCTAACATGCAAAGATAATTAGTGTATTAATCTCTGAAGAACACATCACCATCAATGTAAAACAGACCAACTTGCAAAAATTGTAGGCCACATTGTAGTATCCCAAGGGAATTTTTCGCCTTAAGGTTCACAACATGGAGTATATATTGCATTGATATCAAAAAAATATTTATATTTTCCACAATGATCATTCAAAACATAGTAAATAAAGAAGCATAAAAAATACCAATTGTGTAATATCCCAAAAGGGAGAATGCAGCAATACTTCACACAATATAAGAACTCACAGGAAGATAAACAATAAATCTAAGTACAAATCAGAATATCCAAAAAGAGCTGACCCATTTTATTATATTGGAGATGAATCAGTTACACAAGTACAAGATATAGGTAGATCTAGCCAAAAAGATGAGCTAGGATCACGCTGAAAACATGTGTAAGCAGGTACAATGTAACTGTTGAGGCTCTGCAACAAATACTATGTTGTCTCTTCAACAGAATATAAACATGGAGTTGTAGGCTGAAAAGAGAAATTCAGATCTACTCAAAGCTAGAGCTCTGATGATGCCAAGATTCAAGATCTGGCCAATGTGATGGATTCCCAAGATAACGCAAAAAGGATTTTCCATATCTGCAACTTTGGAAAATCACCTCCCTAGGATTTGATCCTTGATCTGCTGGGAAATAAAAATCTGAAGCTAGATATGAAGAATATATGGCTGAAATATGTGCTCATATCAGATCTATGCTTTAAGGGTTGATCCCTTCCTCAGATCTATGAGCTAGGAGCTCTAGATATAACTTCTCAATCCTCCAAAAGATGATTGCAGCTACTACAACACAACTGCCACTAAAAACTAAACTGTGAGGGAAAGAGAGGCCTTCTTCCTGCTGAAAAATGCTGCAATAAGATCCATGCTTATGGTGAGACTGATGGAAATGTGAAGGAATGACCCTCCACTAGATTGCTAGCTGAAGTACTAGCAACTTCCTTCCTCCTTTTAGATTTGCAATATGGACAACGTTATTCTTGGAGATAATACTGCTGCTAGGAGGCCAATAAAATTTTTCCTGATGCCAGATATGCAATGTGGCTCTGGGAGTGCCGAGATATAAGCCCAAGTGTTGGGAATAATTCCTCACCTTGTTCTCCAGCTAAAGTACTAAAGACAACTTCCCCCTTCCAAACTGATCTTCAGAAATATGCAGATTTCTGAGCATGAATGTTTTGCAGAAAGTAGAAAAAGTAAATGGCACTTAAAGCCTGATGTATAATGAAGTACAAACCTATTCCTTATATATTACTCAAAGAAATAGGAGGGATTCCCGCCCGGGAACACCTTGTGCTCAACAACACCTGTAATATTTGCTAAATAGCCCAAGAATGCAGTGGAATGTCACTTGAAAATTCCAGATCCAAAGATCATACGTCAAATAATCCAAGATGCCTTTCACGTTTGCCTTCATCTCCTTTATAATGATTGAGCCATTCCAATCCTTGGCCCTACTATCAACTGCGCTATCTCATGTGGACAAGATCCTCCAAGTGGGACAGTTTTGTTTGAACAAATCAACCAAACAGTCTAGGTGCAATGTACACCTCCTCCATCATGTGTGCTTCATATGCACATTATCCTCCACCACTTGATTATTAATGCTAAATGACCCTTTGTTTGACATCTTCAAAATCTTATTTGAATAAATCAACCCTCCATCATCTCTCTCTTTAAATGAGACATGAGTTCCAATCTCACTCACATTAGTAGTTGCTCAACTACCTCATTTTGAAGATATAGTCTAGATTAATCCACATTCACACACACAAAGTGGATATTTATTCTTATTGAGAATTGTGGGCCCATCCACCCTTTTGTTTACTTAATTCATTAAGAAAATCAAGGACTCTAATATTCCAAATATGAAGTGAAAATTTGGGAATATTACAAATTGTAAAATATAGGACGTATCGACTCCACAACAATTCACAACCTCTGAAAAATTTGTTGACAAATGGGATAACACAAAGATTTTTCTTAAGCAGAATAGAGCAAAACAAAAGATAAAATAGAAGTTTTACAAACTAGGGTGGAAACTTTCACAACTAAAAGTAGTAGTAAAAAAGGGTCTTAGCACCCTTATGAAATAAAAGATCAATTCTAATGATGACCCAAATGAATTCAAAACTCTTGAATTTATAGATTTCCTTGATGGGATTTTCTCATCACCAAGAATGTCTAATTGCTTCTCACTATAGTTGTAAGAATACATGTTAGCCCATGCATTCATAAACCATTCAATAAATTTAGAATAAAGAACAAGAGCCTTAATGTTATACCAAGCATTTTATTTTAAGTTGTAACATAACACACATGCACACAAATTTAGAACATCTTAAATCAACACATGGTTCATAACCCCAATTTGAGCCTCTTTAGAAACAACCTTAATTTGAATAACATACTTAAGCACAGAAGGGAACCAACACAATTTATTATCTAGGTTAGGACCATAATGATAGACATCTGAAAGCTCCCCCTAGTTTCATTACAGTCAAACATGTTAGTTGTATTTATATCGAGCTTGACATCCCTAGTGGTAGTGAGTAGAATATATGAGGGGAGTAAGCATTATATTCTTTTGAGACTACCAACTCTTGACAAGTAATTTGTGTCTGTAGTTCCCATCCAAAAGTTAATATGCTCTCATCCTTGCATGGAAAATGGTAAACTAGAAGCCAATATTTTAGGAAAAATTCCCATAGATAACAATTGTGGGAAGTAATTGCACATGGAAGAGATTATTATAGGCCATTTGGATTTTTTCATGTGAATTATATGAAGGTTAAGTATATATAATACCTCCACTTAGCCTTACCGAGCATGACTACCTAGCACCTAGGCTATCTAAAAGGTCTCTTGGAACATATTCTATGATTTGTCTAAGATATAATTCATATATTAAGATGGAAAGTTTTGATCTTGTGAGACGAGGATTCTTGAATTGAAATTTCATATCACAACACATAAAACTAATTTTCACCACATACACATAAATATTTTAAGTGTTATTTGTTATTTTTTATTTCTTCGATGTAACCTTATCCATAGTTATTTTAAAACTCTTCTACAATTTCATTTTCTATTTCACAATGAATCACCTTATCAAAATTTAATTTTGATAGAACATTCATGATGGGACTCATGATCTCTGTGTTATGCTTATCATATTTCCTTCCATCTATTATATATTTCCAAGCTTCAATGCCAAGAGACATCAAATATTCCCTCATCCTTTTACTTGAGAAGGCATAGTTTGATCCATCAAACATAACAGATTTAATCGAGCCTTAATGAATATGTATGATCCCTTTGAGAAATTCCTTCAAGTGGATAGACTAATTCTAAAGGAAAATTCTCTAATACCAATTTTTAGGATTCATAAATATACTAAGAGGGGGGATGAATTACTGTAATGATAATTTTTACTTGTTTAAAAATTCAAGCATCATAAAGTATCAATATAATAAACTAAAAAGTAGCACAAGATATTCTTGAAAACCCTCACAGGAGAAAACCTCAAATCTTGTATATATGAAATATCTCATAGTCACTGATCTACTATTACATCAATTTGTAGGTACCAACATGTAGGAGAAACAGATCCGCTATGCTACTTTGTATGAAACAACATACATGATGCACTATTTTTTTACACCAAATACCACATTGAGAATGGGAAGAGGGTGAATCAATTTAGTGAAAAAATTATGGTTTCAAAACAATTCCTCAATAAACAAATAGGTAGCAGTGTACCATAACAATTTGTAGCATAACAATAAATGAAACCATGCATTAAGAATTCATCATCACCTTAAAATAGGAGGACAAAATCTTTTATGTGGAAACCATTGTGGGGAAAAACAACAAATTACTTTTCTTCTTCTTCTTCAATTCATTACATATATTTTTGAGAACTAACCTATTAGATTCACCCACCCCAAAGATGTGCAAGAAACTACTTATAATATGCTACAAATTTATTGAGTAACCGACCTCGATAGTGTGCAAGCATACACTTGCTATAGGATACAACTTGATTGAGGCACCAATTTCAAAAGAGTGCAAGCTTCGAATTTTTGTAGGCTACAACCTCACTAAGCCACCAACCCCAATGAGGGCACCCAACTCCTTCAACTTTGTGAGGACTATGGTAGCGTATTTGGAACAAGGGTGTACGAAATACACTTATTTAGCAAGTTGGTTGCTACCTACACAAGGTCACAACGAAAAATGATTCTCTACTATTAGTTGAACAACTTTGAAATAATGTAAACAAAGTTTGAGGGATAATAAGAATACAACACTAAGAACAAAACAAAACATAAGATGAAAAATACAAAAGATCGATGGAGCAAATAGACTTATAACAGAAGTGGATAATTCTCCCTTTATTAGGTGATGGTGGTGAAAAATGATACAATTCTAAACACTTGAAGAGGTTCCTTCAAGCTATGGAGCTCAGAGACCTAAAGAAAGGATGTATCCTTCCCTCGAGTTCATGAAAGAATCTCTTTCCTCTCTCAAAGGATGCCAGAGAAAGATCAAATGGCGGACCTCTATCTCTTAGATTGAGATGTTGTTTGGGAAACATATGAGTCCTTCCAATCCCTATGTTTCTGGACTAAGCAAGTTGGTTTGCTACGAAGCAATTTGGTCAACATAACCATTTGTCTCCATTTCTTCTTTCAAAGGCTGGTTTATATAGATTTTTTTTGAATTTATCCTCCTTCTCTTGGCCCAATATTGATAGTGAATCAAGAGTGGAAGAATGATTCCTTTTTTTATTGCAATTAATCCAACCAAGCATGCCAAGTGGTCCTAGATGGTGGAATTTTTCCATCCTCAGGACTGTGGAGCTATTGAAGGATTAACTGTCTGGTGTGAAAAATTCCTTTAATGCTGGTGTGTTTCCCCTTAATTATCATCTGAACCTTAGGAAAAATAAAAATTTTGGCATTTCCTAATGTATTCCTTTTGTGAAAATCTTTGTCTGTACCTTTTGGTTAACATTTTTAATGTCTTTTGCCTGTATGATTTTCTGGTGTTAACCATTTCCCCCTAATTTATGATGTCTAGGAAGCATTGTGTATCTGAAATACATTATCTTTTCTTCTTTGTGTGATCCTTTTGAGAGAGAGAGAGAGAGAATTTCTTTGGAACTGGTTGGGAGACCCCTTGTATTAAACAAAAAAGACATTGTGCTATGTGGGAAACTTGAAAGAGATAAAATAAGAAATATTTCTACAAGGCGGGAATGTCCCATGCTCATGATGTTTGACAAGTTAAGCTAATATGACAGATATTGGTTCTGTCATGTCACATTTATTGTTTTTGACCTGCTGTTGGTTGATGAAGATGGTTGTTGACGCTCTCGGGGGCATTTTTTCTTTGAACCAACAAATTCTGAATGTCGTACCCACTTGCATGGCACGTTTGAAGAAAGTTCTCAATGGATGCATGAGTGTTTTACTGTTCGACATCTTCCCATGTAAGAATTGTTGAAAGAGATCCCTACTGATACCATCCTTGAAATGAAAACTTGTTTTGATGTCGAATGTCAAGTGGATCGATGACATAAATGGGAAATGTTAATTTCCATTGTGCCATCTAAGGATTCCCCTATTGTGGTGAGGACTTATCCAAGGTACTACCTCCTTCATGGAAAATGGTTGTTGAAGTTGACAAGAAGGAAGAATCAACCAAGCAAAACAAGTACTGATGCAAGGGGCTAGGGTTTTTGATGTAGCAGGGTATAATTTGATAGGTTAACAAGACATGAGGATGATAGATGGTTATAAATGATGATGGTTGTTAAGTGGCCCCAGGTCGCAGTTTTAAATGTGAGTGTTGGTATTCATAACAATTTATGATGGGGAAGTGGCTGTAGTCAGTAGGACATCCAGGGTGGGTGCATGCTTGCTTTGATTTTCATGGTTTTGTGTGGTAAAGTATGCGCATCTCTGACCGAGGGTGATTGGTGACTACTGCAAAGTAATAAATTTAAATGGATGGGTGGGAGTGTTCTTCTAAAAAAAATGTTTTTACACTTGCCCAAAGAATATGAAAGTTGTTTGGATGTAGAAGCACGGAGACGTGTTCCCCATTAACATGAATATTCCTGCACGATGATGTGAGGAGTGTGTTTTCCTGAGGGTTGGGGCCCCATTTGTAGGTCTCGGTGTGAGGGTAATGAGGTGAATGAAATGTTGCATATGGGCTATGCTTATGAGCAAGGAAAATTTCAAGGATGGAAATTTATCTTACAGTTTACAAACCTTGGCAAATATTACTAGTACCTAACATGCAAACAATAAAAATTTTAACGATATGTTTGTAAAAATTTTCAAATTTCTAATTGTTTTATATAGTCTTTATAAATCTTTGGCGATTTTTAAGGTAAAATAAATTTATAATATAAAATTTGGGCGAATCATTTTTACGAAAAAATGGAATTTCGCAAATATTTTTTTGGGAAAAAAGCATAGAAAACTAGCCCATGTGTGAATATTAGCCCCTACAATTTTCCATGCTTATGAGGGTGTGATAGGCCAAATGTGACATGTCGTGAAGCCTTTTTTTTTAATCCACGTTGTAGATAATTGTAGCCCAGAAAAGGGGGTTTTAACATGAAATGGGTAAAATTTGACTAGAGGTTTTATGATGGCTGTACGAACTTGAAGTGGTTCCCTCACCGAATTTTATGGCCATGGATCTAGACTTTGGCATATGGTATACATGAGTGATGGCTTCCATGGATGGTGAGGCTTTGCTAACCTTCAAGGGTGTTTATCACGTGCAAGATTGGGTGATGATAAAAATGGTCGGGTGAATGGAATGGTCCTTATTTTTATTTTTGTCATTTTCATGTGTGGGTGGTCCATAAAAATGTGAATTTGTACAGATTTTATGCCCATTTTTTGGTGGGACCATGTGGGTGATCGAATATTGTGCACACGGTCCCCGCACAAAGGCTTCCTTTTGAGCGAAGGTCGTACAGGTGGTGAATTTTAAGCGTGATGTGCTGCACGCCTATGTTTGGTACAAGCATGCTCTCAACGTGCAAATATTTTTAACAAGCACAAGGAAGTCATTTTTTGAATAAATTTGATCGATTTTGTTCAAAAAATGACTTTATGGTGTTTTCCTTGGTGGCAGGATGTTGTGGCAAGAGCGAGACTAGCCTAATATCCATGCGGCGGTGGCCCAAAACCCCCCTGCTCGAGAGACACTAGCTCGGTATGGTTTGCTAAAGTTCCTCAAGAACAACATATAGAGATCTCAAGATGGGTTCCTGTGCAATTTGGTTCGATGCTAGAACATGTGACGACCTGTTATGGTCCTGTGTCAGAGATATGTAATGATCCAGCCAAAAACCTATGTCTATTTTGTGACGGGTCTCTTGCCTCAAGGGGAGGCACTTCCCTATACACTCCCTCCTAGGGGAGTGAACATCTATCACTGGGTTGAAGAGGAGAGGCATTGTGTTCCTAACCCTATCACCCGAGGCTCCATTCGAGTGAACACTATCATTGATTTGGCTAAGAGAGATGCGTTAGCGATGATAGTTCTCTTATCTGGGTCGATAGTGTCCCACCGAGTGTCAGGTCCACATATTTTGGTGTTGCGCCGACTCCAGGCTGGTCAACTTTTTGATTGGGCCAACTAAGTCTATCAGGGTATGTTCACTCAACTGGCCAAAGCATAGAGGGGTGCGACCAAGACCTTTGCATATGTGAGAATTATTTTCAGTATCATGTATGAGTGAGTTGTGATGTTACAACCCCTTGTGTCGGTGCCTTTCGGTCCTCCGAGGGATCCTCAGATGCGCCAATGGGCACCTGTGATGCCCCCGTGGTGGTGGGGGAGAGGCAACCTAGTATTAGGATTCGACAATCAACGTGTGGTTTGAGTCAAAGTTGCAGGTATTCCTTGAGTTTCCGTATTCAGGGATGGACTTCTGGGGCGATCTAGACATGGGTCTCCCTCCTGGCTATGGATGGGGACTGATTGGTATGACCTTTTATATTTTCTTCATTTTGAGAGTTATATTCTCATAGATATATCTATATATCTTTGATGGTGACACTGATATTACCTTTTTTTTTCTTTTGTAGATGTGGGGTTAGTAGGGCATCCTATTTCTCGCTTGGTAGGCTACTAACCGAGGAGGAGTGATTAACCTCGGGCGAGTCAGACCCATATTGGGGGTTAGGTCGGTGCAGGAGGTCCCTCAAGGGAGGGTAGCAATGCTGCAACTACTGGTGGTGATGTTTCCATCCTAGCTCATGCTGAGGTGGCTAAGGCATGAGTGGTCACGGTCGAGGAGTTGTTGGCTGATGATGTTATCCATGTATTGGTAGTAGAGGCCCAAGCTGCAGATGTTGACGGCCGAATGGGGCTTGTGGAGGCCTAGGCCAAGGAGGAATATGTTGTTGTTGTCGACATGATAAATTCGTGGAGTCGGATAGAGAGGCTCAATTAGGGTTTATCAACTAGGGGATTCAATGACCTGGCCGACATATGGTTCGAGACAGTGAAGGCCCAGGAGAGGGTGCATCACTTTAATTTTCATAGAGAACCACTTGCTGTCACAGCTGTTGCTCCTATACTAGAACCAAGTGCTCACGTGGGTATGGAGGACCCATAAGGCGGGGCTCAACCCTAGAGATTTTGTATCATTAGTGAAATCACCCATTATGAGGATGCTTCGATGTGTTGATGATATGTATATTTTTTGACTGGCGTTATAGTTTGTGAATTGTTTTTATATACTGGGACACATATGTTTTGATGTATATATGCGAGATGTATTTTTAGCATCTCTTATCATGTGTCTATGGTTATTTTTATATTTTTTTATATGTTTATGTTGGATGTTATGTACTTATGATGGATGATATAATTATGATTTTGTTTTTTATTGACGCTGGTTTATACGAGATGAATTCCATTCTAGGATATGGTTAGCTATGTGATCAACTAACTGATTTTGATCTCTTGCTATATGTGTAAATGTAATGTGATAAAAGTGGCAGACTAATAATTTTGCATGCAAGTACTTCCTAAATATGTGTGAATCTCATATTTGAAAGGCTTGATTTAACTACGATACCCTAACTAGGAATCAAGAAAGACATGACACAACTAATTCTTTAGTTGGACACATCAATCAAAAACACGATGATTGCATGATAATGTACTTGATTATTTGTAGCTGACCCGATACATACGTAGTTGGTGAGGAATGGTGACCAGTCAGGAGAGTATATGACCCAAGATGTTGCAGCTAAATTTGGTGACTATCAAGTGGATCCATTAGCAAATCTAAAATAGTAGATGGACGGACGATAAATTTGTGACAAAAGAACGCTATTTTTAGAACAAGTCCATGATGATTGTGATCATCATAAAAATTCATGTTTTATTCATTTTATCTCTAGGGTATTGAGGCTTGCTGCCTTATGGGTGGAATTTCTTGAGGTAGAGCCCATTGACGGGATTTGCTAGCCATGTACTATTGGGCTCAGACAAAATGTGTACTCCTTTGAGGAGATAGAGTTTGATGATGTAAGGACCCTTCCATAATGTTTCGAACATCCTGAGTCCTAAGGATTATTTTGCAACATCATAGCAGAGGACTAGATCCCCCTCGGAAAATGAGCAGGTAGTGATGGTATGGTTGAATGATGATTTTAATCTTTTCTTGTGAGCCTCATTATGTTGGAGAGATTCTCATCCACTTTTGTCGACGAGCTCTAATTGTGCCAACCATTGTTCTAGAGGCTAAGAATTAGTGAGGAGTTCGATGGATGCATGTAAGTTGGGAATTTTAAGCTCAATGGGAAGCATGACCTCTACTCCATATACCAATTGGAAAGGCGTGAACCCTCTTGAGGATTTGACTGATGTGTGGTATGCCCATAAGGCTGAAAACACCATATGCAACCAGTTGGTTTTATGGTTGTTTACCATGCACTGTAACATTGTTTTGAATACTTTATTAATAGCTTCTACCCGACCATTGGACTGGGGGTAGTATTGTGACAAAAACTCATGCATGAAGTCAGAATGTTTTAGAACTTGTCCACACCTTGGGGTAATTTACTAGGCTGAAAAGATGAGTCCACTTTCACATGAGAACCAGTTTTATTCACCATAAAGAGTTTTATGGGTCATCCCACCCACTTATTCACCTATCTATGTGACAAAAAAAAAATTAATATTCCAATTAGTTATAGGATAATGTAGGAATATTACATTCCTCCCCTCCAAAATGTTGCTTGTCCTCAAGAAACTACAAGAACATTGAAAAATTTCCAATGGATATGTCTCCTTCCGAAAATACAAATTTTCCTTTGGTGAATGAACCAAACAGCTTTCATCATGAAAATGTGGGGAATATATGGAAAGAGTTATATGTTTCCCATTGGCCTCCTTAATGCATGAGAGATGATAAATGTTGGGTGCTTCAACCCCCATGAGAAACTCCAATCTCCATGTTATCATCCAAAAAAAGTCAGCCATCCTTGGTAACTCATAGAAACAGTCGCCAATCCCCTCCTTATGCAATGTGTAGGGGCTGCATGGCTGGAAATGAGAGGTAATATTGTTCAAATTATGCTACCTCTCCCTCCATTTATGATAAATTTGGAGTTGTTGATTCTGGGTTGCAATAATATAGTCCTCATGAAGCCAAAAGATGTTTGGAACCTCATGATTCCCTTCATTGGTTCTAGGGAGCCTCCTTTCCCAATCCTCCATGCATATAGTGAATAGATTATCCTCAGCATATGGGCTCCAAAAGAAACATGGACTAAGTGTCATATGAGATATGGGATGGTGAAAATAGTCCCTCCATTGAGACCAGCATTGTTCTTCTTCTTGATGTATTCAATGATGATGAATAAGTGGCCATACGACCACCTTCCTGCTTCCATAAGCTTATCAAAAGCTTTAAAATTGTAGATGATGTTAGGTGTTGGCTGAAGATGATCCAAACGAAACATGTCTTGCTAAAAATTCTCCCATATGAGAGGCTTCTCCCAAAGACATAATTCAAACATATGGCTCCTTTCATAATGACAAAAGTGATGTAATGTAGTAGTCATATAATGTCCCATCCTCCTCTTGAAGCACGAATAAATGTGGGAATTTTCATCCCCAATGGACACATCCAACCAATGTGTCATCCCTCAAATCATGTTCCCAACAAAGATAAGAGCATCATCATCATGTGGGATCAAAAACAGTAATACATAAAAAATCAATTGAAATGATGGAGGTGGATCATAGTCCCATAGGTGGAACCAGCATAGTAGATAACTGCATCATATAGTGACATGGTAAGTGGTTTCCCCACCACTTACTTGCTACCCAAGTAATATCACCATGGCTGAAGGTGTGAGATATATTTGGTGATTTTGGAATGCACCCACAATTATACAATATCTCCCTTTTTCCTTTAAGGGATTGGCCATGATCAGAAATGTTTGTGGCCCAAAGTTGGCCATGAATTTTGTATGCAATAAAACTCCTCTTAGGAGCTATGGCCTGCATATACATGGTAAAAGAATACAAGTAATAATCAAATGAATCATGAGATACAAAAGAATATTCTTTACCAAGATTTCTCCTCATACAATTGGAGTGGTGTATAATGTTTTGTGTCAATGAGGCACACTAAAAAGAATACATCATCTCCCCAAAATATTTTATGGAATGGTAAACATTTCCATTTCTCATGGCCCCAAGTAGCCCATGAAGCCCACAAGAAAAGGTGTCCCCTCTTGGAGAAATGCTTTGTACATGAGTGTTAAGAAAATTTAAGCATATAGTAAATACATCATGATGTTCATAAATGCAATTCTTACCATACACTTGATTTGAATTATTGAGGTAGCTCATGAATGGGCTCCTTCTGCCACCCAATGAATAAGGAGGTGACAATGATAACTCTTTCCAAGAGCTATGTTCCTCCTCAACCAGCAAGGAATCCATGCACTTTCTCATGTGATAGTGTGTCTCCTTTTAAAATCTTCCCACATGAATCCCTCCAAAATAATATGGTAGGTTCTAATGAAAATAGTGGGATGAGAAAGCAAGATATCATAGGTTGCATATAGTAGTTTATCTTTGAGATTTGAGTCTCTAGTCAAATAGATCTGATCATGAAAATAAATGACTCCATCAACCACTCTATACCTCCTATATTCCATTTTCCCATCAAGAACCTTACATGTGAAGAGGTTATTGGAATATTCTACCAAGAGTTGGGACTCCCAATATGGATCTAGGCTTCCCAACAATGACAACACTGTAGAGTTTTGAAATGAAGTAGCTATCATATCATCATTATCCTCTTTGACATTCTCAATGCCAAAGTCACATGTTGGAGTGTTATAACTCCACCTTTGCTGCCTCCCTTGCAGCTGATCTTGCTCAAGACAAGATTGAAGTTCATGCAAGTCAACCTCCTTTTCAAAGGTATCTTTCTTCCAAAAATTAAATATTTTGGCGCATCCATACAAGAGTGGTAATACCCTGTTGTCATATTCATAAATATTTTTCATGTGTGGAAGTATCATTTGTTGCCCCAAGACTATGGAGTGGCCATCTGACACCATGCTTATGTGATTATTCATTTTTGAACCATTTCTAGCACAAATAGTCGAGTTAGAGAGGGTAAGGTCCATATCGTAAATTTTCTTACCTGTCCTGGAAACCCATCAAAGGCCCTTAGTAATGTAGTAGCTCCTCCCAAGGCTACTTCCTTAGCCAAATGTGTCATTGCTACAACAAGTTGAGAGAACACTTTATTCTTCTTCCAATTAGGGGGTCTCCCTGGTGGAATTCCTCCATGCAAATAGACATAAAAATCTAAAGTAGAATGTATGAATGAGAGGAATGATTTTTCCCTCCCCTTTGTTACATAAATCAGTCTCCTTATTCTGAATATAAACCCCTTGAAATAAACAAGGGTGCATGCTACTCATCCTTGGATGTTGATCCATCCTTTTTTGTCCATGGATCAAGGTGTTACTGCCCAATAATATTGTCACATGATGCTCTTTTGGAACCCTTTGCAAAGATGAGAAATCTCCTCCTATTGAAACAATAACTTCATGCCCATCCCTATGTGGTGATGGTCATTATTTTGAAGTGACATCGTTGTTACTACCTTCATGCTCTTTCTCCTCATCAATATTTGAGAATACCTCATTAACAATCAAAGGCCCTAGATCTTTCTCTTCCCTTGAAAGAGGAATCTCCATGTCTTCCTTTTGAGAAGAAATCTCTTCATGCAATGGGGATCTTGCCCTTGGCAAGGTATCACACAAGTTTTTATCCCCTTCAATAGAAATCTGAAGTGGATTTGGCATAACAGATATTTCCAACTCATGCAAGGGTTTTGCATGTTCATGCTTTTATAGCTCAATCAAATATGTTTCAGTTTGTTTTACACCAAATCTCTTCACTAATATCTTAGTGAATCTTGCATAAGTAGATATATATTCATTTTTTAATGAAAAGGATTCAAACAACCACCAAGCATAAGCTTTAAATTTGAGATGCAGTGCTGCTACTTTAAGTGCTTCCTTTTATGAAACTTTATATAGATCCAAATATGAGTCTAGATGATCTATCCAATCCTTAGTTGTGCATGTGGAGGATCCATCAAAATTTGGCAGAAAGAATCTACCTCTTCAGCTTCTGTTGTACTTGCTAGATCTTCTTTCCTCCTTGATATGGCATACAACTTGGAAGTTCAAGTGATCCTTGAATCTCTCATATTGAGATTCATACTCATGAATATAATCACTCAAAGTCTCCTCTTTTGGTGCATCTTCTTTCTCCAAATCTCTTGCAGTAAATATGGGCATAGTATAACGTTGTAGATCTGATTGTCTAGTTGAGTGCTTGCACACATAATATGAAAAATTGGGGTTCTCTTCATGTAAAAATATTCTTTAGGGACCTTCATGTCTTTCCCTCTTCATTCCCTTGATTTCTCTTTTAAGCTCATGCATAGTTTGGAGAAGATGTCTTGAAATATCCTTCCCTTTCATTCTTCCATATAAAGGGGTTTTACCCTTGTCTTTTTTCTCATTAGTGTAATCCAATATTCTATGTATTCTTTCTTGATATCTCCTCCATTTATCAGTGAGAGGCTCTCCTCTTGTAGAAGACATATTGGCCTTCTAGAATGGATAGGATGTGCCAAGATGATGCTCTGATATCACTGTAATATTCCCAAGTGGGGAATGCAACAATAGAATATAGAATGAGATTGAAATAACACAGATAATCATTTATAAAGAAAGAGGCCAATATGGAGACCTTCCATTTGTCATTACAACAGCAAAATACATGTTAAAAGTGGCCCATAAAGTGCATGACAAAAAAATACAAGTCTCCAATGACAGAAATCCCTAAAAGAGAGGTGCTGCAACCATATATTAAGACAGAAAAAGCCTTACAACATTATTTATTGGCTTTGCAACAGTTTTATATTACACTTCAGATCTATAGCAAGTATGTGGACAAAAGGTTAGATCTATACCAGATCTATACACTATACAAGCTCCTCTATTGAACCCCCTTGGGGTTTTCAACAAAACACCAAGTACAAGATGTAGATCTGATATCTAAGACTACAGATTTATTGAAATATACAGATCTAGAAATTGGATCTGATCTGATATAAAGAATGAAACTGATCTCCTCCAATAGATCTCCAAAGTGAAGGTAAAATCTCCAACACCTAGAAAATCACTTTCGAATTGATGTGCTGAAACACCCTGCAAATACACCTATAGAAATAACGCAGATCTGGATCTATACTATGCTGTAAGGATCAATATACACTTGGCCTATAGTCAAGATATGGAAATGATTCTCAAAGTCTTCAATACAGTCCTCCCAATGAAGTAGAACCCTCCTCCACTAAAACGAAGCACTGAAATGGGCTAGATCTGAAAGATCTAATCTCCACTTGCTACAGCTTGCAAAAACAGTCAAACCCTCAATAGGATATGTCCTGTAGTTGAAATAATTAGCTTGGCCATAAGCCAGATAGTGGAAAATTCAATACAAACTCTCCGAAGAGCTACTCAATGGGAAGAGGTGGGATTCCCGACCAGGAACACCCAATACTAAACAACATTATTCTCAGCTAAAAAACAAGAGAATGAAATATGTCTAAATAGAAAATATACTCAAAAAAATATCATATCATCAAAAACCTTCTAATGCTGCCATCCCCTTCCTTTTATAAGAGAAGAGTTTTCAAACCCTAAACCGCCTCCAATGAAATCACCTCTTTCACACAAGGCATCTCCATATAAATATGCCTTGTGCCTCATTGATGGCCACTCCTCCATGACAACACTGTAGATTTGGTCAAGGTTGAGCTAGTCAGAATGTTTTACACCCTGTCCACACCTTAGGGTTCTTTATTAAGCTGAAAATATGAGTCCACTTTCACATGAAAAGTTGTTTTATTCAGCATAAAGAGTTTTATGGGTCCTCCCACCCACTTATTCACTAATCTATGTGACAAATTCTTTTTTTAATATTACCATTAGTTGTAGGATAATGTAGGAATATTACAACACATTATAACATGGTTATGGGTTAATTAAACCCATTTAATGTTAAACCTCCATGCATTAACAATAGCCCTCTGCCATCAGTTATATTCCATGATTATGTACATTAGGGCTCACCCCCATTTACTTTTGCCAATACATTTGGGTTAATTCAAATCAATGTGAAGTCTTATGTATTGTAAGCAATAAGTCAGAGTGGAGATGGTAAGATGTTGGATAGGTGGAGGGGAGGTTTCAGGGTCGAACATGAGCACCTGGATAAAAATTTTGCTAGAAAATTCATATAATGAAATTGGATCTTGGGGGGCACGTGGTGGCCTCCGTGCTTACCAAGTGTCGTGACCCCATTGGTTTGACCAACATCCAATCAAAATTTTCCAAATCACCAACCAATCCAGAAGTGCCACTTGGTAGAAACTCATTGGTCAACTTGGGGGGAATATTCTAGGAATATTCCATAGAATATTCTTTTTGTTGAGTGGCCTGTACATATGCCTAGTTAACATCCATGTCACCAAAATTTTCCTATTTGTACAGTCAAAGATATTCCTCTAACTTTCTCATACGGACTCTATTTTTTATTAAAATAAGTGTGCCAGAATTAGGAATTTGAGGCCTATCCGGCCATTTAGGTTCCAAACAATTGTGATCACTTTCACTTTTTTAGCAAATTTTTGCCCCCAATTCAGTTTTTCATCATTCCTTCCCACTAAATGGCTTTTAGTCCCACAAAAGTTGGTTATCTAATGAGAGTTTAATACTCTTCACTTTTCCAATTTCTATCAACTTGATTCTACGTGTAAAAATCTCCATGACAACCACTTTGTTTCACTGACATGCCTGGCCTTGCAAATGGCTTGGCACTTCAAACAATTTACACCTTTCGCTGTTGACCCAATCCAACACTTGTTATCCCCTTTCTAAGAGATTAAAAACATCTCTATGTAAAAAATTGATCTCTCTCTGCTTGGAAAGCTTGAATAATGTCCTTCCCACTGATAATCATGTTACTCATTTGCAAACACATGCATTCCATGCAAGCTTCTCCTTCAAAACAACGTTTCTGACTTAAGCCTATCGGATTGAACTACAAGAATGAGTTCCAATATTAGTAATCACAAGAGAAGAAATGAATATTATTTTTACCTCCATGGTTCCAAATTCCACATTTGGAAAAATGCATTCACAATCTCTTTTTCTTCTTAGTGTCAACACATCAAATGGTCTGCAATGGCTATTGTTTTGGCTGCAAAATTTTTTGATTTTGTCCCTCTTTTCACTTTTTGATTCCATCATCTTCCAGTATTGACATGCTACTCATGCCATGATTTGAGAATGAAAGCTAATCATGAGCCTCTCGCTCAAGAGCGGACCTTCCAAAATCTTGAGACATCTTGTCACAAGAAAAACAATTAACTTGAAAAATACATCATGTAAGAAACATAACTTGACGACATCTTCCTTTTTATCCTTCAAAGAAACAAATGTCACATACTGTGAACAACTCCATGCATTCTTACATCTTCGTTTACAAACCCATTGACCAAACACAAGTCGACAAAAGATGCGTCTTCAAACCATTGACTCTTAAGTCAAAACAAAAGAATGTAAAACATTTGACGATTATTTTCCCAAAAAAAAAAGAATTTCACATCTCATGAAACAATTCGTTAACATCTCCCTTTCATCCCTAGATACTAAATCAAATCTTCCAAGTCAATAATACATACATGTAACAATCAATCAACCAACACAAGGTGACACCCATGCATGTTCAAGCACAATGAAATTATAAAACAATCCACTGTTCACATACGCAAAATCTCACACATGTATACAATACTCAAATCTCTCTCAAGTACAATCAAAAGTATAAGAATCCCATTGGTATGTACAAGTAATTAAAGAGCTTAAATGACCAAATTTGATACAAAAAAATGAGTCAACTTACTCCACTTTCAAACACCTTCTTGGCATAAACATCCAACATGCATTCTAGAGAAAAATAAATGCATTCACATGCAAATTTCAACTACAAATTTCCGTCATTGCTGCATCTAAGTGAGTCAACATAACTCTAATTTTCCAACGTCTTTATTCATGCAATATGCATCATAATTTCAAGAGAAAATAAATGCATTCAGATAACAAAAAATGCATCAATAAGGCAATATTTGCATCAATCATAAAAAAAAAAAATGCCTTAATTGGTTAATAAATCTAACCTTCTCTTTCCAAACCACTCCAAAGACGCTTCTTTCAACTGCACTTCATTACGTGTATCATCCTGACCCACATCAATTATGGAATATTCTTTTCCATTCTTTTCAATCTCTCTCTCCATCTTCCTCAAATGTTGTGGATGAACTTTTGGATAGAAATTCCAACACTTGTCCACAAGATGGCCCTGCTCATGACAATGAGTGAAAAATAATTTCATCTTATTTTCAACATGGTTTCATTTTCCAATAGACCTTTGGGTTTTTTTCTCCTTTGTTTTGAAATTTTCCTGTGTATGGATATCTTCTTCCAACAGATCGAAACAATATGGGTATTCAAACCACAAAAGGAACATGTAAAGTTTCTCCAAATATTATGTGAGGATTTTCCATGTTTATCATAATTAAAGAAACTTGATTAAAGGTAGATTTATACCTTGCACATTCACCTTTGTCGCCTTCTTGAGGAGGTGAATTTGATGAGGTAGTGGCTCTCCTTGGAATACCAACAATGGCTTCAATGACTTTAGAGCTTTAAACATCCTCTTGTTTTCCATTTCCATCATGTGCGTCCTTATGATCATCTTCTTGCGAAGTGGGTGTAAGTTTTTTTCATTCCTCATTAAAACAAACTCCACAAGCTTGAGGGAATGAACATGAAATGAAAGTACTTTTTAGAAATAATTCATATGCCTCCTTGGCTTTGGGTCATTCTCCATCATGTTGTCCATAACAAAGACCCAAATACCTAGACCTTTCCTCAACAACAATTGCCTCAACTATGCCTTGTGCATGTTTGCCCAATACTTTACCTTCATAGCCCATATTCATGAATAATTTGGACCCTATTCCTATAATGTTTATTTCAAAAGCACCAAAAAATTCGTCTTGAGAGGATTGAATATAAAATTGATTTACATACCTCATTTTCATGCACAAAATTGGCTAGGGTTTCATTTTCAATATGGAGATGAGTCTCCATCTCATGCGACCTTTCAAGAAGATATTTCTTCTCCTCTTTCATGGCCATAAAATTCTCTTGAAGTATATTTCTCTCCTTCTTATCTTAAAAAATCTCTTGCACTGTATCTCTCATGATGTAGAGCTTCTACAACATCTCTTCATAAAAGAGTCTTGATAAGGAAGATTGATTAGAAATAGTGTTGGATGAAGCTGGCATCACACTTGTAATGCATAAAAAGATTATTTTTTGTGATTTGTGAGCTAGGTCCTCAATATTTACATTCCTTTCTGTTCATCTTACACATAAACTTGCACAAAGTTAAATTATTCTTGCACAAATACAAAATCAATAGCTAATATTCTAGGTAACCTTAGGAAACCCTAAGAAAAGCTTGGGATAAAATGAGCTAAACTGAGCTCTGATACAAACTTGATATGAATATGGACAAACTAGTTTTTTTGTGCTAGCTTCCTCATGAGTATAAAATAAAAGTGTGCTTAAGGATTGTCTCCAATAGAAAGTTATGAAAAGGGTTTATGTGTCAAGTTTGTGTGTCTTTTATGAGAAAATAACGAAGTAAATTAGCTTTAAAAAAACATAACAACAAGTAAATTGCAGAGAATATAATACACAAAAAACATGTTACACTAAACTGATAAAACAATTCACCCCTCCTGGGCTACATGTCCTTAGACATGCTTCAATGGTTATGCCCTCTTTGGATTAATGGTAAATTCTCTAATTACATGCACCTATAGTGCTCAAATGGATTCCAAACCTACTCCAATGGATGCAGAAGACCCAAAACCTCCTAAGTAGCGTCCTCTATCTCTTCAAATGGTTTTAAGTGAAGCATACATAACCTCCTCTCCTGGTCTCCCTAAGCATATTTAACCTTCAAAGTGGAAAAATAACTTACAGAATTGATCCTATGCCTCCAAAACCTGTGTTATCATGCTTAAAACATCCAAATCATCTAGGATAGACTCTTTCTGAGAACAATTTGGTTGAAAAATGTCAATGTTTTGGCTTCTTCAGTTTCTCCTAGGAAATCTCCTCTACATATCGAGAAACTCAAGTTAACTCTGCCAAATTTGGAGTTCCTGCCGAAATTCACGGAGTCCGCCAACTTAATCTGTAGAGATAGGTGCAATTAATTAAATTTAAGTGGGAGTTAAACTATGGTTAGGGGGTAATTGCGCTCTTAACTAAATCCACTTAGAAAATGGATTAGTTCACGTTAAAACATGGTTATGGGTTAATTAAACTCATATAATGTTAAAAATTTATGCATTAACAATAGCCCTCAGCCATCGGTTATATGTCGTGGTGATGTGAATTGGGTTTGGTCCTGATTTCCTTTCGCCAATACATTTTCATTAACTCAAATCAATTTGAAGTGTTCTGTATTGTAAGCAATAACATAGAGTACAAGCGGTAAGATGTTGGATTGGTGGAGGGGAGGTCGCGGGGTCGAACCGCAACGCCTCCATAAAAAAATTGCCTGAAAATTCATATAATTAAATTTGACCTTTGGGAGCACGTGGAGGCCTTTGAGCTTCCCATGTGTCGTGACCACATTGATTCGACTGACATCTGATAAAACTTTTCCAAATCACCAACCAATCTAGAAATGCCACTTGGCAACAACTCATTGGTCCACCTCTGGGGGAATATTCTAAGGAATATTCCTTGGAATATTATTTTTTATGACTCGGTTGTATGGACACCTATTAAGCATCCCTATCACCAAAATTTTCCTATTTTTGCAATCAAATATATCACTCTAACTTTCTCATACAAAATTTATTTTTGATGGAAGGAAGTTCATCAAAATAAGGAAGACAAGACCTATTTGGTTGTACGTGTTCAGAATGATTTTGAGAAATTTAAATTTCTATCACATTTTTGCTCCCAATTCAGTTTCTGGTCACCTTGCCAACCACAGGTTCGGTCGAAGACCTTCTACCACCACATGCTCCATGATCCCCATGTCCAAAGCTATGAATAATTATAGCACCCTAGCTGTTGCTATCACCATGTGCTTTCACACTACCACTCTGGACTCCATCTGGCACAATTGACCCCTCCCCAAGATGAGACACTTTGGCATTTTCCTAAATAGGGGCATGCAAGGAATAAATAATTGGCTTCATGCTGGTGATCATGTTGAAACATGGACCCCCAAGACTAGCCCCAATCCACACTAAGGACCACCTAGTCAAACCCACCACCACACACCCAAAAACTAAGCACACTACCAATCGACCACCCTCCACCAAAAAATCAACATTTCACACAAGAGAAAGAGAAGGAAAGGTAACCTAGGGCCACTAGTCACCTGGACCCAAAATCACTATAAAAAAATCATAAATAAATGTTATAACTTACATATAACCCCTGTCCTAGAAAAGCCAAAAGTACACCTCCCCACTGCACACAAGAAGAATTAGAAGTTCAGGCTCCCAGAAACTTTGCTGACGCCAAATCCATTGGGCTTCACTGAATGGAATTCCTCTATCATCACCCCCACGAACGAAAATCCAAGAAATGCATATGTGAAAGAGCCAAATCAACAAGAAAACTAAAATATCCACCCGAGAAAAACCACCACAACTAGAATCTTGAGTGCCACTTATAAAATAAACGTACACCATACATAGGAAAATGAAGAACCACCACCTAGAATGCCAAATAAAGAATCCACGCAGGCCGAAAACATCAATTCCTAGAATTGACTAGATCTTCAAACAACACACTCCCCGGCCAACAAGTTAAAGGGGAAATTTCACCTAGGGAAATAGGGAAAGATTTGTTACCTTATTGAGCCCGTGGGAGGAGAAATAAACATAATACCACCACCATACTAACACAACCGTAAGAAATGAGAACATGGGTAAATTTTTATCCCTCAATGCACCAAGAAACACCCACACTACTCCATACTCCATATTGCTTAACCACCGTAACCTCAATGCCATTAATCCTCGAGACAATACTATTCCTTTAGAGATAGGTGAAGGAAGATATTTCACACATTCGAATGCATAGACATTAACCCCAACACGATGGAAGGGTTGAATTCCTACCCGCCTCCACTCATACGTTATGCCAAATTTCATTGCTCACGTGACGCATGGTTCCAAGTGTCTGATAGCCCCATCGGACATAATTATTTTATTTTTCAAATATAATTAATTTTTAAGTTATTTAAAAGAAAATTCACTTAATCAAATTCACTTTTAATTAGCATTATTTGACAAGATTTCGCATCTAAATATTTTTATTAATAAAAACTTGATAACCTTACTTTTTAAAATTATATTACATATTTAAATTACTAGTAACTAAGAAATAAATATGTATCACTATAGTATGAAATTGAAAAAAAAATATAAATAGGAAAGCTCATGCAACACATCAATTACAAAAGTAATAAAAATATTTACAAGAAAAGAGTTCTTATTTGATTAAAATATAATGAATTATCTTCATCTTAAAACTAGAAAAGGTACAAAGGTTTTACATAGGCCGATTCTAATTCATATAATGCGCAGCAAAATATTTATTTATATATCATAAATAAAAACTAAATATATTCATTTTTAGGATGTGGTTATATAGCTTCATGTCCAAAATCCATGATACCTTTGATGGAGTGGGGAACGAACACCTTAAATTCAATCTGATCTAAACAAGCCATTTTCACCATGGCATTTTACACTATTATTGGTTCTAGATTATTAATAAATATGATCATATTTAAATTGAATTTCCTTTTTAAATATTTCCTTTAGGTGTTTAAGGGATTTTTCTAGGTAGAATGATATATTTAATTGAAAAATTAAATGGTCTTAATTTTTATTTTTTTCACCCAATTTACAGCTAGATCATAACCTAACAATTTTTTTTATATAGCAGAAAATATGTAATTTTTTATTCAAGTTCGTATAGAAATTCTAGATTTTGGGATTATTAGGGTAACTCCGACACAAAATTACTTTAGCAAATAATGATAAAGTCCCTCCTTAAATATGTAGGATCAATGCCTTTATGTAACCTCCAAGTCCACATGTTTAATATGTAGGATGTTCCATCTACATGTATCATATTGAAGACATATCTTCTATGTTAAGAGACACAAAGAGAAAGTTTCGATAATCCTCTCTTACCATGTGTTCTTAGTAATTCCCCTAGCACTGAAGGTGACTCAATGCTCAAAGATTAGAGAAGGATATGTGACTCAAATAATTTCATACATGACGTGCAAGTAAAGCTTATGTATATGCACATATCTTCCATACACACTCAATTTATGTGTATGTTCAACTTATGTATGCGCAACTTCGATATATACGCATATATGTATGTTGCACCTATATAGAAAATATGCACATACACAAAATTTTCACATATATGGATGATTTGTGATATAGAAGATGAACATATATAAAATTTGTGTGACTTCCTTATATGCACATCTTTCGTATATGAATAACTTCGGTGTATGCTCATATCTTTCATATACGCTCAACTTTTGTATATGCACAACTTTTATATATGAAATTTTTTTGTATACATCCATATCTTCTATATATGTACATGTCTTCTGTATATGCACAACTTTAGTGTATGTGCATTTCTTTTGTATATGCACATACATGTGTGCAACTTCAACCTTTGTAAATACACAAATTCTGTAAATGCGCATATATTTTTTTATGTGAAAAACTTCTATATGTACACATATGTAAAATTTGTGCACACACGGAAGATATGCACATAATATAAGAAATACACGCATTATAAAATATGTGCATATATAGAACTTGTGTGACTTCTGTATATGCACATATTTTGTATATGTGCATGTCTTCCATATATCTGCATCTTTTGAATATTATCATATCTTTTGTATATGCATATATATGGAAGTTGAACATATACGATGCACATTTATGGAATATGCACATATGCAAAAGATATATGCATATACAAAATTTGTGTATATACAGAATATGTGTGCATATACAAAAATTGTGCATATATGGAAGTTTTTGTATATGCATATTGAAGAAGTTGTACATTGTTTTCATATATGTTCGGATTCTGTATATGTGCATATATATAAGTTGTGCATATATGGAGGATATATGCATATACGATAGTTGCACATATACAAAATATATAATCATATACAGAAGATATGCACATATATAGAAGATGTGCATATATGGAAGATATGCGCATATATAAATGTTGTGTAAAATTTTAGCCTCTGAATTGGCACAACTTCCATATATGTGCATCTTCTACATATCCACATATATTTAGTTTCTATATATGTGCATATTCTATGTATGTGCATGTTGGCTTCATGGGGCCTAGACCTAGGTTCAAATGAGGTTGTGAAAACCATCAAAACCCACTATTATCATCCCTCCTGGAAAATATCTCCTTGCGCAAACCAAAGTCTAACCCAAGGAAATATAGGGGAATCTTAGAACCAGGTTTCTATATCCAGAGGGATAGTGGAATGTGGCATTAAGGATTTTCTTCCTAGGCAGAGCTTCACAGAATATATGTACCAATATTATTGTCGTGGTTGAACACATCTATTGAAGTCAGATTCAAACTTCGCGATATCACTTTAATCATGCATAAAACAATGTAAATCACCATAAATAGAACTACGCTATGCAATTACATATTAAAAACCTTACTTTGCACAGATAAGAATAAACACCAAGTAAAGTGAACACATCAACATAAACTCATATGTATCTTCAAATGTATTTTATTATCATTCATATATTTCTCTTACATTCACTTCCACCTTGCACACTTAGTTGCAGGGGTCTGTGCACTCAGCTGTAGAATTCCTAGGGTCTCCACGCACTCAACTACAAAATACTTTCCTCCAATCCAAAACCACAAAATCTAACTCAAAAGAGTCTTACATCTAAATTCATTTCATCAATTCATTTATTGGCTAAGATTTTCCTATGACCTCTATCTAGACTCATTATATAGATTTTGATTTTACAATACCATGGTCCAAAACCATGGGCGGAGTTCAATGTTCAAAAAATATACCCACCCCATTACATAATAAGGGGCTTTGATCCATCCCAAAGCCTCTAAGACTCAGAAAGTACTTTGCACTGTGTGCTCTACTCCTTGAGCTACGAAAAATTTCTTTAACTTCTTTCATCAAGGGGTCCCATGTAAAATAGGCCCCCAAAAAAAAACTGTGACTTGCCCCAACTCACAAAGTTAGTGCACCATTGATCTTTGCTTTGAGGCCATGCAAGGAATCCTTCAATGGTGGAATCGCTTTGGTGCACTAGTTTTCAAATTATCTGACCTCACTTGCTTGAGCCACACTCTCCTGAAACCCTCTCTCTTGAATCACTCTTAGCTATGTCTTCAACCCATTTATAGTCTTGTGCTGACTATCAACTTCACAGCGCATTAAAACATTGTGACGACCATATAGTCAGTGCTAGCTAATAGGGAAGGAATTTTCTTTGTACAACTTCAATCGACTTCAATTAATATGACCTAGGAACAATTCTCCATTTGGCTTCGTAAGGTGAACTGTGCCTCCTTCTGTCACATGCCTGAGAATATACATACCCAACCAGTGCATTTGCAACTTTCCTGGGAACTTCATAAACTTGTTGTCATACAATAAAACTAGGTCTTTGTCCTTGAACTCCTTTTTCTTAATATTCCAGTCATACCATGCTCTATCCCTCTCCTTTTGAACCTGCTGATGAATTCCAACAATGAACCAATCCTCTTCCAACTCAAGCAATTGTGCCAATATCTGCTCCATAATGTCGTTGTCTGTCATATTCATCACTATTGCGATGCAGAGACTAGGTAAAATATATTCCATTAGCATGACTGCTTCCTAGCCATACACTAATCAGAACGGGGTCTGTCTTGTCACCTTCTTACCTGTAGTTCTCTAGGCCAATAAAACTACAAGAATGTGAAAATACTAGTTATTTCTATTAACATTGCACACATTTCTCAACACATTCTCCATTATATTGTTGAAAGCTTCGACCGTTCCATTTTCCTATGGGTTATATGGTGTACTCTTTTAGTGACCCACTCGGAACGTTTTGGTTAGGGCTTCGATAGTTCTATTCAGAAAATGAGTAACCCTGTCGCTCAATAGGATTTTCGGACAACCAAACTATGACACAATATGCTTTAAAATGAAAATTTTCGTCTTGGTTGTAGTATAAAGCTTCACTTTTGCGCTTCAACCCACCAAGTGACGTATTCGGTCGTAGAAATAATGTACTGCACACCCGTTTTATTTCTTGGTCGATCGATTGGTCCCAGAAAGTAAATCACCCATTTATCAAAAGCATTCAAAGTAACTTTGGGGGTGTAGCGCTATATCATCTCTCCTCGATGGTCTTCCATTCCTCTTAAAAAAATCACATGTGCTACAATACTCCTTCAAATATTTATGTACCGTAGGCCATCATAATCTAGCTATCATGATCTTCTTCACGGTAGCTTTCCCTACGTAGTGAACTCCATCCACTCTACCATGTAATTCAACTAGTATGTTGTGTTGTTCATGCTAATAAACATATCTTCGTGCGATCTCATTAGCCCGCATTTTATATAGATGTCCTGCAATCAGAGTAACATCCAACTACCCTTACTACCATCTCTCTCTTCTATTGTGTAGTGTATTCCATAGGTGCGGTTCCCATAGAGAGAAACTCAATGATACCTAGGAAATGCTCATCTACAACCTTCATAGCAAACAACTGCGCATCAAGTAACTCTTCCTCAAGATTCGTCGGTTCCTCTCTTATCTCAATACTAGATAGATGATCTAGTTTAACATTCAAACATCCTTTCTTGAAAATAACCTCAAAATCACAATCTAGGAACAACAATAACCTGCAAAATATCTCCCCCCGAACTTAGGCTTGTTGAACACATACTTCAAAGCAGAATTATCAGTGAAAATTTTGAAGTGCACACCTAAAATATAGTGTTTGAATTTTCGTAGTGCATATACCATTTTCGAACCTTTGCACTCTCTGGTCGAGTATTTCTTTTCCACTTTGTACAACTTCCGACTTGCAAAAGCTACAAGGTGATAAATATATCCTTCTCCAGGTTGACCTAACACAACTCCAAAATCTATTAACGATGCATCGACATGTACATGAAATTCCTTCTTCCAATCTCAGAAGATGAAAAATGGGCATCATAGCCATCTTTTCTTCTAGTATATAGACGCTCTTTTGACATTCTTCATCCTAGCAGAACTTGACATATTTCTTTAATAATTTCTCCATTAGTGTAGTGATCTGCGTGTATACCTTAATGAACTTCCTGTAATAGCATGTATGTATGAGCATTGTGCCTAGCTGCTTTACGCTTATTTCTTGTTCTAAATTGATAACCACAATAACCTTCACAGGGTCAACCATCAATCACTGTTTGCACAAAATATACCCAACATAATACCATATGGTACAAAAAAAAAACACTTCTTTAGGTTTAAGGACATTTATCTTTCTCAAAGCTATCCAACATCAAGCACAGACTAGAAACATGCTTCTTTAATAGGCAAAATTCCATTCCTCTTAAAAACATCACATGTGCTACAATACTCCTTGAAGTATTTATGTACCGTAGGCCATCATAATCTAGCTATCATGATCTTCTTCACGGTAGCTTTCCCTATGTAGTGAACTCCATCCACTCTACCATGTAATTCAACCAGTATGTTGTGTCGTTCATGCTCATAAACATATCTTCGCGCGATCTCATTAGCCCCCATTTTATATAGATGTCTTGCAATCAGAGTAACATCCAACTGCCCTTACTACCATCTCTCTCTTCTATTGTGTAGTGTATTCCATAGGTGCGATTCCCATAGAGAGAAACTCAATGATACCTAGGAAATGCTCATCTACAGCGTTCATAGCAAACAACTGTGCATCAAGTAACTCTTCCTCAAGATTCGTCGGTTCCTCTCTTATCTCGATACTAGATAGATGATCTAGTTTAACATTCAAACATCCTTTCTTGAAAATAGCTTCAAAATCATAATCTAGGAACAACAATAACCAGCAAAATATCTCCCCGCGAACTTAGGCTTGTTGAACACATACTTCAAAGTAGAATTATCAGTGAAAATTTTGAAGTGCACACCTAAAATATAGTGTTTGAATTTTTGTAGTGCATATACCATTTTCGAACCTTTGCACTCTCTGGTCGAGTATTTCTTTTCCACTTTGTACAACTTCCGACTTGCAAAATCTACAAGGTGATAAATATATCCTTCTCCAGGTTGACCTAACACAACTCCCAAATCTGTTAACGATGCATCGACATGTACATGAAATTTCTTCTTCCAATCTTAGAAGACGAAAAATGGGCATCATAACCATCTTTTCTTCTAGTATATAGACGCTCTTTTGACATTCTTCATCCTAGCAGAACTTGACATCTTTCTTTAATAATTTCTCCATTAGTGTAGTGATCTGCGTGTATACCTTAATGAACTTCCTGTAATAGCATGTATGTATGAGCGCTGTGCCTAGCTGCTTTACACTTATTTCTTGTTCTAAATTGATAACCACAATAACCTTCATAGGGTCAACCATCAATCACTGTTTGCACAAAATATACCCCAAAAAAATACCATATGCTACAAAGAAAAAACACTTCTTTAGGTTTAAGGACATTTTATCTTTCTCAAAGCTATCCAACATCAAGCACAGACTAGAAAAATGCTTCTTTAATAGGAAAAAGACCATCCAGTCATCAAAGTACACTTCCAGGAATTTGTGTATATATTATTTAAAAGATGCGAAAACTACTCTGGAAAATATAGCTGGATAATTTTTTAATCCAAATGGCATAACTGTGTACCTTAATGAAACCCACTAAGTAGCAAAGGTTGTCTTTCTCATGTCCTCTTGTGCAATCGTGATCTAATGATACCCTGAGAATCCATTAGTAAATGAGTAGGCTTCCTACGCTGGAACAATATCCAATACTTGGTCCGTGAACGACGTTGGAAATGGTCCATGGACATAGGAATTGTTAAGATTGTGGAGGTCAACAAAAATTCTTATATTTCCCTTATTCTTCTTCTCTTGGACCACCATAGGGATAACTCACTCATATTCCTCGATTGGTTCAATGATGCCAACATTAAAAAAATTGTCAAGTTCATCCCTCACTCTCTCCTTGTATTTTGGGTTCAGTTGATAGGGGCGTTGCTTTATCGGCTTCCCATAAGTCTTTAAATTTATGTGCATCAATCCTATATCACCAAAAATTCATTTCCATTCCAATAAATTTTTTGGGAATAGGTCCTAGTATTCATCTAACAACTCAGTGACCTTGCTTACAATGTCATCATCTCAATAGTCATTAATCTTCACAAATTTGGGCTCCGCCTCTGAGCCTATGTTGACTTGTTGAGTCCTGACACATTGTGCTATGTCTGGAATTGATACCTTAGGCCCTACAACCTATTTTTGTCCTTCTGACTCAGGTATATTAATGTCACACAAATCCTCCTCTCCTTACTCTATGGTCAAACTGTAACATTCACGGGCTTGTTCCAATTGCAGATCCCAATCATGATACACTAGAGTCCTTGGCTCCTTAGTAATTTCAAATAATCCTACTTTGACTTCTTAAATAGATGCATTTATAGATTCCCAGCCATCAATGAAGCTTTATGTTAAAAAAATCCTGCCATCATCTCAACCCAATATGTAGTGCCATGTCACGGCTCGGTTTCCATATATCACTACCGACGTGTCGTATCCAAGGAACAGAAGAACATGTGCACCCATTCTCATTGAGGTTCCGCATCCCAATATGTAGTCTAGCAAGATAAATTCTCATGAGGATATTTGTGACCATAGTTATTCTCCGTGATATTTGTGTCTACATGAAAAAACCTTAGCCTTATCAATTTGAAAAAATCCTTCCATCCTCCTAAACTTTCTCTTTGCACGCCCCACCATCGAGCTGGAGTGGACCTTAATGTGAAGTCTGAAGCTTCATACCTCTGTTCTTCCAGTACCTTCTGTTAAAATTATTCTAGAAACAAGACAACATTCCTTGTTCCATCATAAAAAGGAAAGTCACGTGCTTGCTCTCTAACACATCGAAGTGTTTGGGTAATTCGGTTACATCGCTTAGTAGTTACTTCATACAAGAGATTATGCCAATGCTCCAACTCTTCATTGGAATATGAAATGCATGAAATATCACACTCCTAACATATTCTACCATCTATAGTGGGATTGACCCAATCTTCGTCATATGCAGCAAGCGTGTAGATTTAATAAATCTCAACATCGCCATATTCATGTTGGAAAAGATCTGTATAGAGTGCACCTTCAGAGAGATGTAATGACACAACAACTCGGGTTCCATCCTTATGAAACACCATTTGCCTATTCTTCAAGTTGATTATAGCATCCATGTCGTAAGACCAATCAAATACCATCAACATAGGATAAGGATTACTATAATCAATGATCTCGATGAATTCAAAGTTGACCAATATTCTTTCTCCATCAATATCTACGTTGATTCCATGCAATCACACCATAGGAATGATCTTCTGCTAGTTTTCCATTCTCAACTTAATTGGCCAACATTGCATCTTATACCTTCCCATACATTCTCGTGTCTATTTAGGAAAAACGTTCGCATCTGATCCCATATCCATAATGACTTGATCCATCTCATAACCTTTGAGTTTTGCATTCAAATACATCTCGTGGCCAATTACTTTCTTGTTTTTGTACCCTTTATTTACCACGCGTTGTTCCAATCACACCTCTTCATTTCCAGTATAGTTATCTATCAGCTCCTCTAGCCTTTATACAACCTTTTGGTCCATTACTAACTTCACGCAAATATTCAAGGGCACCAAGTTAGACATATTGGCTTCCTTTACTTCAATATTCTCCACAGGCTTATTCTTCAATGGAAACAACTACCTTTGTGCAGTTTATGTGGAAGATTTATGAGTAAAAAGGGTCTTCTATGCTTCGATGAATGTCGCTTTCTCAAACTATACATTAAAGCGAACACTCTTATCTTAAGCTTAAGCCTCTTTCTTTCTGCATGCTATTCTCTTGTATTCACACCACTGTGTGTTACTATGTTAATGCTTGGATCTTCCTCGCATGGTTTGGCCCTAGTCATTTGTATGTTTTGAGTTGGCTCATGGTTGCGCTTCTCCTACATTTTAGCTAGTAAAATGGGAAAAACATCATTTTCATTACCAAATTATTCACAATACTTATAAGAAGCCACACTAGCATTCTGAAAATCCATGGAAAAATGTCTAGGTTGTCCGCAGTTGTAACATATGATCTACCCTCGTCCACGCCACGTGCCTCCTCGTCGACCACACCCTCAGTAGTGGAAACCTCCTCAGATTGTTGGTGAACTTGGAGCTTCATGCCCTTATACTTGCATTCTATATTCACAAGGATTGTGTTGCGTCACTAAATCATAGCTTCAACAATGTTTTTTGTCACACCCTACCAAACAAAAATAGTTACGAGGACTTGCTTCAGTGATCTGACATAATTATGGAGAAGATGACAATACTTTTTTGAATTTTGGCCTAAAACTTCGCATATGCTACGCCAAAAATTAGGCCCTACACTTGGACCAACACTCGATCCAAACTTCAGTGGACTTGGCATCCCAACACCCACATAGTCTCAATAAACATGGCAGTGATCCTTATAATGACCCTCATCTTTACACTTGATACACCATAACTCTACTCTCATACCAAGTCTAACCTCCTTTCCCGTCTTTATATATTGGAGCTCCATATGCAAGCTCACCAACTGAGTTTTAATCTATTGAAGTGCTATTCTTGTATCAGCCACTGGCGAAGCTTCATGCTTCATCGCGATGTCTAGTGCTTTAGCCTAAGTTGCAATCCTCTGTTGTGACAACAACAATCAGAGATGAGGAAAAAATGCATCCATGAACCACTCTTTATGTTGTTCATCCATGATCTTGAAGCTAATATGGCTTAGAAATATCTTAAATATTCATGCTACCTCCCACACAGTCTCAGTAACAAGCTGCCTAATCTCTTTGATCTCTGTGATACAATGGGAATACGACTTTGGTTTCTTGAATTCAATTTTCAACGCATTCTTCGTCTCAACGAATGTAGCATTTCCATTTCCATTTCTATCTTACAACGTTGTAACCAACTCTGCTTTCTTCATATTTTCATTTATAATATTGTGCAGATTCCATATTGCCTCTGCAACAAACCAGAGTTGTCCAGGATCACCTGATCCCTTGAATAC
>CM076574.1:7999407-8113806 GCA_034641835.2 Pinus albicaulis
GCGAATCATTTTGTTTACATCCCTTCAGGGGTTTACTGTAATTTCATCGAATTTTTGTTTACATCCCTTCAGGGGTTTACTGTAATTTCAATGATTAATTTATGTTTTGGTCAAGTCTGAGCGTTGTGTTCGAATATACTTACGAACCGCGAGACTCTATTCCTTTATCATTCAAATAGGGTTCTTAAGATACTATAAAGGTTTTGATTTTGGGGCTCCAACATTTCGTCCAGTCTGCGAATGTATATGATTATTCTCAATGTTGTTATATGTGAAATAATTTTTCTTAATCTTGAATTACTCAGTTGTGGACTCTATGAACTTCTTAGTTGTAATGGGTGTTTCTGTTTCTAATCAATGCTCCTTGAATTTCTTTGATATGTTCTGTATTTCCTTAAATTTTCGCAATTTTTCCTTTGTATCCACTATGAATCTGATTCCTCTAGATAGAGCACTCGTGCTGTCTTCCTATGTAATGGAAATACGTTGGAATTACAATTTCCTTTAGACCAAAACCCGTAGACATTAGTCTCCGCTATAATCCCTAGAGTTGGATACACGAGAGGTGGTTCGTCCACGTCACGAAACACACAGGGAGAATTGAACACAATGCCCAACGATCTCCTCTCCAATGCGAGTGAGGTGAGTTTCAAACTCGAGCCCTGTCACTCTGAAACCACCTGTTGAAATTACAATTGTTGTTAGATGAAAACCCACAGGCGTTAGTCTCCGCTACAATCGCCAGAGTTAGGATCCACGAGAGGCGGTTAGCCCATGCCGCGAAACACATGGGGAACGTTGAACACAGTGTCCAAAAAAAGGTACTACTTGTTTATATATTTACCCTATTTTAGGGTTTTTTCTTCTCTTGAAGGGTTTCTATGTTAAAGAAAAAAAATAAGAACTTATTACTGCTTATACTTTATGTTATTTTAGAGATACTTAGGCAATGTACTATTATTAAATATACCCTTATTTCCGATACCTAATTTTATTTACACAGGATCAATAACTCTGTCATTACAGAATTTATTCAGTTATTTTCTTCTTCTTCTTTACTTATCTTTAAGTTTTCTAGAAGTTATTACTAGGTAATTTAAAAATGTCCTCCCTGTATGGACTAACTGTCCCATCCATTTACTAGCTTTACCACATTATACAAATTATTTTGTTAACTATTGATTTATATTGAGTTTCTCTAAGCATAAGATCATATTTATTTCCTTAACTTAACATACATCATAAATGCATTAATCAAATTATAGATCCAACCTGCAATGAGATTTTGGCTCTAATACAGTTAATATGTCAATTCATTCCTATAGAAATAATTGAATACTAATTGACTGTAATTTCAATGTTCACAGTACATAGATAATGCATAAAATAATTTAATGATTTTATATGTTATATAATAAACACCTTTTCATTCCTATTGCATCTAAGGTTCATGCTAATTACCTCAAATAAGTACAAGTGATGGTATCCTCACAACCATTAGAAAGAAAATTACGTCCTGAGCTCCCCCTATGCTCCTCACGAGAGTAGGATTGATTAGTAGTCATGTGCTCCTCACTAGAGTAGGATGGATTAGTAGTCATCTGCTCCTCACCAGAGTAGGATTGATCAGTATTCCTCAACTCCCGCAGTGCTCCTCACTAGATTAGGATTGATCAGTAGTAGACGTAGACCTCAAGATCTCTGTCCAACTTCACCTTCAATATCAGGTATCAAAGTTCTAGTGGTCCTTACAAACTCACACTCTTCCCTTCTATCTCTCTAGTTGTTCCTTTTCTTTTTCACATAACCCTTTTTTCTCCCTAGGATTTCTTTTTTACCCCTAGAGGAAAGGCAACCAACTGTCAAATAACTGCTAAATCTAACTAGTCTAGTTTCTTGGAAACTTTTACCATCAGTTTATGGAAACCACACCATAAATTAATCTCTATTAAAAAAAAAAAAAAATTGTTCAAATTTTTCTGAACAAACATGTTAATGCTAAATCTAACTAATCTAGTTTCTTAGAAACTTTTACCATCAATTTATGGAAACCACACCATAAATTAATCTCTATTTAAAAAAAAAAAAAAAAAAAAAATTCTTAACAAACATGTTAATGCTATTTAACTTAAAAAATCAAATTCATAATTTAAAATAACATAGCAACCTTAAATCTAATCTAGGTGTTACAACAGGAATACTTACCTACTGAATTTGCACGATGAACACGGTTCTTGAGATGTCTTAGGTACCTACCATGACAAAGAAGTGGGCACAAAAGTAAAAGTGACTTATGAGGAGAGATTATGCACCACAAAGAAGAGTCACTAAATAGCTACACCGACCGAAGAAATGAGCAACAAAATGTTGATCCAAAGGAAGAAATTTCCTCCCCTCCTCCACAGGTAGGTGTGTGCAGCCGCTAACGTACATGGTGATTGTGGTGGATCAGAACCCAGAGGCAGACCGTAAAGCATTTAGGGTGATAGTGTGGGGAGAACCGAGATAAAATCAGGTACAATGTCATCTTTATACCTCTACTACCGACACATGGAGTGTACAACTCTGTTCACACACAGACCCTAGGTTATTCAGGAGACGATTCTTTTCCAGCATAGATGGCAACAGCACCATCTATCTCACCTCCTTAAATCCATATGTGATGGCGAAATATAACATAGAAATCGGGTTGCTGGAAAAAATATGGCTACTACCGTGGAGGCGGACGGTGTTAGGAGGGTCAACGGAACAGATGCGAATCATTTTGTTGGTTCTTGACAGCAGCCAAATATTTCTGTTAAATGTCATCACCTCCACTGGACTTAATGCAAGGCATTCCTCCACTTTGGATTTATGGCAAGCACCAGATCACATCCATTAGACTGCACTCTGCATGCCATATCCATCGGATAATGGAAAGCACCACGTCATAATAATTCCAAGGGTAGAGGGAGCGAGGATGATAACTCTGAATTTGAATACCAAAAATTGGAGATTATGGCATGGAAATACCCAATATTGGAGGTTGTTGGATGGCAACGACGGACAACACTTTAACTCAGCAGCCTCCTCCAGGCTTTTCATGTAAAATTAAAGGTTTTCACAGCAGTTTGATGTACTTGGAGAAGCAGTCTATGGAAAATGCTATGAACGTTAAACTCAACAGAACCCCATTGTCAATTTTAGATGTTCATGTATTTTGTCCTCGAATGTGGAAAACATTTGAGTTTCTTTATGTTCATGTAGTTTGTCATGGAATGTGGAAAATATTTGAGTTGCTTTGGACCTCGGTATGTTAAATAATAATCAGCTCCCTCTTGATGTTAATGGAAGTATGTTTCGTAATTATCTGTTATGACTGTATGGTTTTAGTTCACCTGTATTGTGATAAGTGTGTATTATATAAAATATTTTTAAAGTATACTAAATAAATTATATATAATAATAATAATAATAATAATAATAAATAATGTGTTATAATAAATTGGATTGATGTAGTAAAGGGAAGTATATGTCATGAAAAATGATAAATGGGAAAGGGATTTTTTTAAAAAGGGCATTCCATTTCTATTTTGTTGGACATTATCAACTATCGCTCCATTTCACTCTTGAATTTGTGAGACATCATTCAATATTATTCTCTCGTAAATTGAAAGAAATCCACTAGTCGAATTCGAACTAAAATTATGATGAGAGAGAAAAATGTATTAAAAAATTGGTAAATTATGATGAGAGAAAGAAAAATGTATGAAAAAAATGGTGGTGTAATATGCAATTCAAAATTAATTTATAAAACATTTAAAATATATATTTGTAATTTTATTTAAAATAATCACAATAGTTATAAATTAAAATTATATAAATGATTATAAATTATATTAGTCAATGTTAAATTAATAATTAGTCATGTTATGTTATGTTATAATTAAACCATCCTAGCTCTAGCTGAGAGACCCTCTACATCCCAATATATGAGAGATGTGTAGGTGTAATATAAGAAACTAAACATTGTTAGATCTTATACTTTTGTGATCCATTGATTATGAGATTATCTTTGGAATTAATCATATCATTAAAGTTTTCTCATATTTTTAATTCATTAGATTTAAAAGATTTATAAACATTTACATATAGGTTCAATTAAATAATAATCAAATATTAAAAGTTAAATAGAAATATATTGTAGTTTTATAAAAAAATAAAAGAAATAAAAATAATTAAATTTAATTATAAACATTTACATGTAAATTCAATTAAATAATAATCAAATATTGAAAATTATATAGAAAAATATTATTGTTTTATAAAAAAATAAAAGAAATAAAAATAATAAAACTTAATTTGTTATATATTATAATTTTTGGAAAAAAAACTTAATTTGCTATATTGTAATTTTTGAAAAAAAATGAAAATAAAACTAAATATAAAATTAATTGATACCATTTTCTCATATTTCTATTACAATATAATAAAAACAAATTTAACGATTGATGTAGGTTTATGTTTGTTTCCAAGTAAAAAAATAATTTTACCTAAAATAGGTTCAAATATTTGACATACAGATAATCACTCGCAACCACACAAAGTCAGATTGATGGCACTTTGGCATATCACTTCACGGGCCACCTTGATTACTAGTCATATCTATATCTATGTTATCTTTTCATTTAGATTTCGTGCGAGAATGTAACAATTATAGCTATACATATAAAAGTCCCAACCCATATGACATTGAGAGAACTATATTGATATTTTTGTTTAAAGATAAGGTATCAATGATGATATGTCAGGGCGAGCTCATATGACTTGGTATTGCTCATATTACTTGGTGTTAGGTAGAGTTATGCTATTTTTTAATTAAATATTTATAACTGGTATATTTTTTTATTTTTCAAATGATGAATAATTGTTTTGATAAATAAAAATATTAATATACATATATATTATTTTTTAAAGGTTGAATAATTGTTTTGATAAATAAAAATCATAATATACATATCACATTATAATATATAATATATATGTAAATTTAGTAGTTGGGAAGTTTTATGAAAAGAGAAACATCTATTAAATTTCTAAAAGTTTTTGAGGAGGTCTTCTCACTCCAATGAGGTTTCGGTTCAGTCAGCAAGCAGGATCAATGCGGACCAAATCTCAACACTCAAGTTGCAGATTGTAGATGTCTCTTCTCCTACAGATCCAGAATTAGAGGTCTTCCCTCTTGTTCCAGTGATGTCGATGTCTCCGGAGAAGCAGTAAGGGCAGGGCAGCATGCATTTCAGCTGTCCGAAATCCTTATTCGGTGGCTCTGATATAGATGGGCAAGTCGATTTGTTGGGATCTCCCCAATCAGTTTTGTAGCATTCATCTGCAAATTTCTGATTGGGTGATAGCTTAGTTATCAATGTTGATATGTTTCATGTCCATGTCCGATCTCCATCTCTGCCAAAAGTTTTGTTGAGTTCTGATGACGTGGGTGGATACTCGGTATCTGGTGAGCTCGTTGAAATCATTGTCTTCCACCGCGGCTTTTGTATTTCAAGCTTGTTGAGCATGCAAAAAAGACTAACCATCATATCTGCATCGAAGAGGTTAAGGTCATTGCTAGGATCGACCATTTCCATCATCGGAAGTTAAGAGATACCATAGAAATTGAAAAAAGACTTGTTAATCTCAATAGAGATGATGGCTGGAACATCAACAAGTATTAGATACCTGCCTTATATTCATGATTGTCTTTTATTTCTTCCCTACCTATTGTTCCTTTATTTTTATTTATTTATTTATTTTTATTTTTTATTTATCTTTATTTTTTATTTATTTATTTATTATTATTATTATTATTATTATTATTTTTTATTTTTTATTTTTTTTGGTCATTGGCTAATTTTTAGTTGGACCTCGCACATGAATAAATAAATAAAATTAAAAGTTAAATAATTAAATCAACTAAATAAATAAATATAATATACATTTAAAAATAGATAGATAAATAAATTTTAAAAGTCAAACTAGTAATGTTCGTGACAGCTAGTTTAGCCATCTCTACACCTATTTAAACTTAATGTCCTGATCTAATCTCTCACCTAGTCCTGATGATGAATCACATTGATTGATTCCAAACGAGTCGACAATGTTATATTGCATGTGATTATTCCCAAGAAATATTTTACAAATTTATATCATGAATCACACAAGCGTAGATTCTAAAAATAGCTATAACTTAAGATCCATTTTATCTTATAAATTAAAATAATTAATTTTTAACTATATTTCAATTTAATTAATAAACGGATTAAAATTTTAATATTTTCTATAAAATTACAATATAGTAACATTTTTAATCATGGATATTCACACCTACTTTACCATAGATATTACTAACTTGTAAATAGGTTTTATTAAAATACTATGGGCCAATACCATGGATCATCAATACCACATGTCCAAAAACTATCTCATTTCACAATCAAAATATTTTATAAATATTTATTTGAATTTAATTTATAATATATTTTCAATTAAATATAAAAAAAAAAAAAATTTATAATTACTTTTGAGATATATGTAAACCCTTTGTCACATTAAAACATAATATATAAATAGTAGCTATAAATTAAAATATATTTTACCATATAAAATTAAAATAATAATTTTGTAACCATATTTAAATTTCATTAATAAATACAGAAGAACTTAACATTTACAATAGAACAAGATTATTAATCATGGATATTCATCTCCACTTTACCATGGATATTATTAACACATAAATAGTCTTCGTTACAATATTGTCGGCCAATATCGGGGATCATCAATACCACACACGAAAAAACCATCTCTCACTATCTCTCATTTGACAATAAAAATATTTTATAAGTATTTTTTTAATTTAATTTAATTACATTTTTGGGCCTAAAGATACTTTCTAGCCCAGTTTGGAAGAGATGTTCTAATTGTTCTGTGATGTTATGTTATCTAAACATTTTCAGTCACTCAAATTAAATAAAAATAAAAAATAAAATTATAACTATAATTATTAATCAAAACGTTTTTAGTGAGTGAAATTAAATAAAAATAAAAATTAAATTAAAAAAAATAAAAATACTTATAATTATTAATAATTAATAATTGAAACACCTTAGATCCATCTTAACACTAGGATCTATCAAGCCTTGAGATGGATCAAATGTCTCAAGGTGCAAACATTTCCTCAAGTTTTTAAGTCAAAAAAAGAGGTTTGCACATCTAGAGATTTAATCCCTATTAAGATAAATCTAGGTTTCTATAATTTTATGTCAAGTTTAAAAAGATAAAATCACTCCCAAAAATATAGAAAATAAAAGTATGTTTTCTTATTCCTTTTAAAAATATTTATTAACTTCATATACAGAAATAAAGTAAATAAATATATTTTTAATATTGACCATAAGAAAATATTCAAATGCCTAAATATTGGATGTAATTGAAAGTAATAAAAATGAGTTAATTTCTAGAAAGAGTAAGGACAAAAAAGTATGAATGTTAAAGGATCTTAGCTCACATGGTTTGGTGAACAATTTGTCCCCTCAAGTGTGTGGGTTCAAGTCTTTATAGACATGTTGTTGGAAAAAACTAGATGTTTTTTACCACCTATTAATAGAATTTAGTTTATCCAAAATACATGAATTTCCAAGATAAATTATTTATACTATGAGTAATGAAGCTCAATATGAGCTAGTCTCTTGTCCATGCTCTCTAGAAAGAATATTTGGTTGCAATAATCCTATTTAATCGAAATGGTATCAGATCTTTCAACCTTCTTGTTCATCAAAATCCTACCTAGCAAGGTAATACTTTCTACTTCCTCAGGTATTCATCGGTTCAAGAATCCAAGGATCTATGTTTTTCAGTATCCCAGAATATGAGAATACATGTCTTTCATGGACCGCACGAGACTCAAAAATTCAAGTCTCAATACAGGTATTGAGAGGGATGGTTACATGTAAATTATCAATGGCTTGTTCAGCATGTTTCTCGGGGCAATCACAACTCTCGGAGGCCGTGACATCCCCCAACCACCACTTGCTACACATTCATTGACGTGCATGGTATGAAAATCAATATGATAGCTAGGGTATATTTTTATGACACACACGAACAAGCCAAATATATCCCACTTCCTCAAATATGGATTCCACAGTACAAAATTTAAGTGTAGACTAGAACTAGGCAACCTCATGTAAGAAAGGGAATATCACAAAGAAAGGGAATATCACAAAGTCCGACAGGTCCATGCTCCAACAGGAAAATATTGACACCAAATCCCATTGGTTTATTTTCGACTGCCAAGAACATGATGGATATTCTTGTCACATCTTCTTGGGTTGTCGAGCTGTCCGTGGACTACACATCCATGTCATCTTCTTGGGAGATGTGGACTATGGCAGAGCGTAAGCTAGTGAGGGCTAGCCGAAATCAGGGGATATAGTGACAATTCTCAAAAAGGTGATTGTTGGTGCATAACAGACATGTGAATTGAACTGTCCGCAATCCCACGTAGTAAACCCTTTCTATATGATACCATATTTGGATGAGTTCTAGGGCTGTGCACCATTTGAGGAAGTGACCATGTTCATCGCATACCGTGCAACAAATAACGGGCATGACTTGGGGTCTTTCTTGTGCCCTTCGTTGTTCCTCGTGTAGGTACAATATGGTATGAGGTTCATTTCTGGATGCCTGGGTGGAGGGATCCTCTTGATAAGACCTCTCGATGGCATGTAAGGCATCCCTATATCACAAGATATCTGGGAAATCATGGTTATAGTGCCCGTAGTTTCTGCAGAGAGTGCATACGTGATTGGTACACAGCTCTTTGCCTTTACCTTTGGTGGTACCTTCCATTTTATGGGAACGTGGCATCACGATGTCTGTCTCAGATCCAAGGAGTGGTTTTAATTCATCCATCTCTGGACATGTTAGTCATAAGTAATTTGTTGCTTTCTATAGATGACTAAATGCTTATCCTATATTTATAGAAATAAAATTCATGAATATTGTGAGTTCTAGAAATCTCACTGCCTTCATTATCATTAGCATCATTTTTTCACTATTTTACTATCCTATCATATCATGGCTAGCCTATCACTCTTAGAAGACCAATCATGGGCTTATGCCACTCATTTTCACTATGTTTTTTCACCTCTGACCTTACCACTCTGTTTTTACTTGCCTAACCCTTCTACTTACACCTTCGATTTCCATGTAGCCTAACCTTTTACCCTATTCACCGAATGCCTCAAGCATTGGTGGTTTCAAGCTAACGTTATAGGATCTTTATATAAATCAAAATTAGTATTTTTTAGGTATGCAATGCATAAGGTTTGTCAAAAGCTCTGTTTTACACCTAAAAACCCTAAGTCAAGTTTTCAGCCAAAGGCCAAGTCCAAAAAGCCTCCCACTAGGTCATTTAGGGTTTCTTTCTAAATCACTATTTTACATGTACCCAAAAGATGAAATCAAATGAAAAGGAGGATTAGCACATCATTGTCCAAAAGGTATCAAAAATCCTTCAAGGAAGGCCTCCTTGGTGAAAGCACAACTTCTGGAAAAAGACAATTGCCCATCTTAAACATCTCTGTAGGAATGATTAAGATGGCTATCAGCGAAAAAGAAGTAAGGTAAGAGGCTAAATCATCACAAAGTACATTCACAACAAAGGAGAGACATCATGCCTAATTTCAAAGAGAATCAGGGTTTTTAGGACTAATTGGCTAAATAGTATTGTCAACCAACAAGCCAATGCAGAAACCACAAGGATAGAGGCACATCAGCCCAACCAAGCATGAATTGAAGATTTCTAAAAATTATAAATGAAGTAGGGAGAAATACCTAAAGCATAAAGTTTGAGAAGGTAGGAAAGGAAGTGCAAAAAAGACCATAAATCTCCATGATGACAACAAGCAAAAGTTTGAAGAATGATATCAGAAGGTCACCTCCATGGTTTATCAACGCAAAAATACTTCACTACATCAAAGGGATGAAAATACAAAGAGTATCAGTGTGAGGGTGAATAAGCCTTCAAAGTGCAGTCAATTGCCTCAAAATGGTCAAAGGGAATAAATCATAATGTCAAGTGTCAAAATGGAACACCAAGCCAATCATGAGTATGTTGTTGAGTAATTAAAATTTTCAAATTCCAAAAATGACCAAGGGGACAAAAAACAATTTTGTCGTGGCACCTGCAACAAAACAGAAGTGGCTAAAGGGAGATAATGAAAAACATGGTTTTAAATACTATGGTGATTGTGCAAGATAGATCTATTATACCTATGGAAAATCAGTGAGAGGGGAAGAAACTATGTTTTAAGGATAACCCACACTTAGAGATCTCAAAGGGGTTAAAGACATGAGTTCCAAACTTCATAATGTAGGCAAGGAACATTTTGACACTAATAGGGTAAAGGCAGGTCCCTCAAAAATTGTTTTATAGAACTCACCCTTACAAAATGAGTTTAAAGAGATCTATTAGTTCTCAAATGACAGAGAGGGAAAGTTTTAAGGTTTTTTTATGATAGGATGGGTAAGATCAGAGTGTTAAAGCATCAAACAGGTAAAGGGAATAAAATCCATCATATCAGTTACCTAAGAACAACAAAGAGGAGATATTGAGGTGAGAAGAGATCATTTTTATGTTTTAAAGTCACCTCCTGCAAAATAAAAAGGGATATCAGTGATAAAGTGACAAAATAAAACTCAAAACATTACCAAGAGTGGGTTTCCAGTTTTAATTTATGGTTCCAAGGGTATAAAAGCATCTCATTTGTCACTCAAGATCATTTATCATTTTCATAAGAGAGTGAAAATTTTCCAAGCGAATATTTAGGTATTTCTGGTAGACTTCAGGCAGGAAGAACCTGGTGCTATGCTCTTGGAAAACCTCGCTACGCGCCTGTGGGTGCATTCTTCAGAAAGTCTAAAGGAGCGCTACACTCCTGAGAAAATACATTGCATGTTTATCAATGTTTAGACCCGGCAGCGTGCAAAGGCCCGACTGGCCTAGGCGCTACGCACAGGTAGCATGCATCGCAGACCCAACAACATGCAGTTAATTGGCCACTCCTCTCTTGTGCTCCATTTTAAGGGACCCTACAGCCCATGTAGGCCATCCGACTAACCCAGGAACTGTGAACAGGGCATGTTCAGGAGGGACCTGACAGCTCATGCAACCCTGCCAGTGCTACACTCCTGTCCATTCAAACATTGCACGAAGACTGCCCGACATGACCCGACTGCTACGCTCCTGTGCTATGCATTTATCCAGGAGCCCTTCAAGCCTATGCAAGCCTCTAAATGCTTCAAAACTCATCAAATCCTCTGCTTGGTGCCTCATGAATATTGTTATAAGAGGTATTTAGATACCTTCCACCCTTTCATACCGTCTAAAAGGTAAAACTATGGAGAAATGTAAATAAAATAAAATCCCTAAAGGAAGAGAAAACCTAATCTCTCTACTACCAATATTGTTGTTTAAAGGGCACCCATCCATCTACATACTAAAGGTACACTCAGACTGTTTTTCTAAGAAGTTGATCCTCTACCAAAACAACATCTCCATTTGAAAAAATTATCTTCCACATTGGCAATCCTTGACATTTTTCTCCTCATCCTCTTAGGTGGTTGTCTTTACTAAGGTACCTTCACAACCAGTTTTGGCATATCAGTGGTTTTTTCATTCAGAACTACTTGACCTTATAATTTTTCCCAAATTTTCCTTCTTCACTCATCATTCCCCTTCACTTGAAGATCACTACTTTCTCATTATCATCTCGCTTGCCCTCCCCATATCATTTCACAAATAGTTTCAAGGTTTTTATTTCAAGGAAAGAGTAAAAGATAAAATGTCTAGAGAAGGTAGTAGTGACAATGGCAAGGGAGGCCAAATACCTAGGGGACAACAAAGAAAGGGTGGAAGAGTAAACAAGTTTGAACCTTTGAACACCAAGGAGTTGAAAACCTTCCCTACAACAGTTGCATACTTGCAAGGGGTGGGTTATTTTGATTTCTGTGAGAGAGTACAAAAATTCCAAAGTCACCCTGAGTTGAGCAGACTTTTTGTCCTCAACCTCCATGACCATCAAGTTCATCTTGCTGGGGTAAATCTTGAGCTATCCACCAATACAATTGCTATGGCCACTAGGATACCTTGTATGGGAGAAAAATGGTTCAAGCAGGTGAGTTTGGACCTGAGCCATTATCAAGCATTCTCAAAACCAAGATACCAAGATAATTGCAAAACTATTTTTCCCTTTTCCCATTTGTTGGAGAGATATTCCCCCTTAATGAAAGTCATCATGAAGTATTTTACATGTGAGGGGAGGTTTTCTAGACTTCATTCCTACCATACAAGATGGCTTATGCACTTCACTAGGGCCAAGCTACTACATTTTCCCTATTACTTTTATAGAAGTATTGATAAGATGTCATACATTGTTCAAAAGAGGCCTCCTTCACAACAAATGCAGAGTCTTTTTCACCATTCTCTTATCAAGATGATTGTGTTGCATCAATTAGAGCAACAGGGTATCCCATGGGAAGTTTTCATTGCCCATGATGTTTTCACAAATCCATAACCTCTTCGTCTACAAAGTTTACCCTCATCATCTCATTCACCTTCCTACATTCCTCCATCACTGCCCACTGACCATGATTCATCCTCTCCACATGAATCCACTCCTCAAGAAAATTTCTCGCCCTCGTCTTCTCCTAAAGCATCAGAACAAGAAGAGAATGATTAAGAACAAGAAGAGAACAGTGAAAAAGAGGAAAATGATACTCAAGAGGAAGAAAAAAATGATGAGGAAGAGGAAAATGAAAATGAATAAAGTGGTGATGATGAGGAAGAAACAAATGATGAGGCATAAAGTGACAATCATGAGGAAGAAGAAACAAATGATGAGGTAGAGAATGATGATGAGGCAGAAAATGATAGTAATGAGGAAGAAGAAACATATGATGAGGAATAAAGTGATGATGAGGAGGATGATGATGAAAATCAAGAGACAAAGGAAGATTATGAAGACAAAGGAAGTGAGCAATATAGAGAAGAGGAAAGAGAGACAAATGAAGAAGGAATAGATAATGAAAAGGAATATTATGAGGAGAAAAGCAGTGATAATGGGGATAAAGAAGAAGAGAGAGAGCCAGAATTTGAAGAAGAGACAGAGGAAGAATTATAAGAAAAGGGCAGTTAACATGGCGGCGATGAATATGAAAAAATTGAGCATGACGGTGGGAAAAATAATGACAATATGGAAGAGGTTAGTGATGAAAAGGACACTGACAAAGAGGCTCGCAATGAGGAAGAGGATGACAATGATAAATATGATGACAGTGAGGAAAGTGCAGAAGCTAATGACAATAATGAAAATAATGAAGAAACCATGGTCACTGATAACCCTAATAATAATGACAACAGTGACACTATGAACCAATAGTACATTCAAGAGGTTGATGATAGTGGTGAATATTATGACAGTAATGCTAGCATGGAGGAAAATGCAAGTGACTCTCAAGAGGGCAGTCAAGAACACAATGCAGGAGACATAAATACAGAGATAATTGATGAAAATAAGGGCAACATTGAGATGAGTCATGGTAAGAGAATTATAATAAAAAAAATTGAGTTTCACCCTCTCACATATCAAAAAGGATCGAGGCTTCTGTTTGCTACCTCCAAAAGGTAAGCGACCATGCCATCCTCTTCAGCTTAGCCACTAGACAAAGGGAAACAAAAGGTAAAGGAAGAAGAAGAAGATCATGAGGTTGAGAGGGAGTTTGAGATCATTCAGGTGGACAGTGATGAGGAGAATGAAGCAAGGATCACAAACTCACTCCTCCAAGATATAAATTCACAAATCAAATACTTCCAAGCACATTTGGATAGGGCCAAGAGTGTGAATGATGCCCTTGACCTCGAGAACAGGCAGCTAGGAGCTCAAATTGCAATATATGAAGCTACAGCCCTTAAGGCCCGGAAAGAAGCCCAAAAGGCACAGGTGAGACTAGAAGAGCTCATGGGCACCTATGAAGAGAGTGAAGATGAGGAAGGACAATCTAGAAAGAGGCCAAGGACCATGGGGTTGAAGAAGGCATTGTCAAAACAAAGGGAACAATAATTAGCCCTAGTGGAACAACTCCCTTTAGATGAGATTTTGGCCATGGAGATAGCACATGACCGGGAACCTTGGTTGGAGAGAGCCAACATATACTTGGAGGATAAATTGAAGAAATCAAATCAATATCTTGACCTCCCAAGAAGGATGACTAAAAATTATGCTCGGAGAAACCAAATTGCAAGGGCTAAACTAAAAAGGGCTCAAACCAAGATCAAAGCACTAAAAGAGTAAAATTGTAAATCTAGACTTGGAATTTTAGCAAAATCTTCTCTACAGGTCTCTCAAAACACATGAGGCACACATCCACCAAATTTGGGATAATTTTGACAAGTTTTTGTTTTTCGCTAATTTTGAGGGCCAAGGGGGTAGCACCCATGGTGCTACGCTTTTTCTCAGAGAATATTCAGGAGGAAAGGCTTATATTTTTGTAACCCTCAGTTTTATTATGGCATTATCACAAACTTTCGGGTCAAATGGAGTTGTTTTGGTCCTCCAAAAGGGTCAAAAACACCCTAATTTAAACCTTTCTGCCTAGTTTTTAGAACATGTGCTGCGCTTCTACCGGTCCTGGAATTTTTGTTTTTTGAAAAGGTTTTATAGGAAAAATCAAAGAACCAAGGATATATATGGAAACTAGACTCAAACGGATTTCCAACAAGCCTTCACGGAGCCTTTTCTGACATCTGGAAGACCTTCAAAACATTGTTGCAAGTTGACCCAGTTTTACTGCTCCAGTGCTACGCCCTTTGCATGGAAATTCATCCTAAAACACAGTGCTACGCCCTTAGCAGAGAAAAAGTAAAAAATGTACACTTGGAAAGTTTTAGGAGGCATGGAAAAGCTCAAATGTTAATTTCTTTGCTAAAAATGCCCGAAAAGATATTTTTTTTAGATATTTTGTGCCTTGGGTCTTGCAAGGTCTCAAGGACAATAGTGACATTTCTGATTAGCCAATAGACTTCTAGAGACTTTATTAGGTTTTCTCCCCCTTGCTAGTTAATTAGAGCATTGAGGATTCATTTTTAATGTTTGAATTTTATGACTTTTGAGAGAAATACATGGTTCTTTGAGTTTGAATATCAATTTGGTGTTATGGAGCTTGTGAATGATTTGCTTTGATTGATGATGATGAAAGCTTGCTTGCAGGATCCCTGATCTTGGTCAATGGTGATGTGTCTCTAATTTTTTCATGTTTTCTTGTTTATCATTGTGTCTGTCCTTCTATGTTGCAGTAGATCAGAAAAGTATAGGCTAAGAAATGTTGTTTGAGGCACCTTAGTCCTTCTTGTTACTATTGTCTTTATGTTTTCCTCTATTGGGTTAGTTTAAGGAATTCTTAGTTGCTCCTTAGATCCACCTAAGCTTGTTTGTTTCATTAATGGTTTAAGAAGGCAGTTTCCAAATATTTTTTATGGTTAGGCATGCTTACTTTATGCTATCTAAACTCTGTTTGTGGAATCTCTCTTTGATGGGTTACTTTCTAGTTTTAGCCAAAGAGGCCATGTTTTGAACATGCCCTTTTTCCATGCTTGATAAGTTTTCCTCAAAGTTATTTATAGCTTGATTGATGATGTCTAGGACTTCCCTCTTCATTGATTAAAGTTATTTTTCATCTTATATGTTTTCAAACCTTCAAGGTGAAATCACTAAAGTTAGATAAGTTTTCTTTTTTTCTTTGTTTCACTGAATTGTTCATATTGAATGTCTATTTTTTTAAGTATTTTCATTGAGTTAATGGTTTGCCCTATATCATGATTATTATCTTTTGCTAATCAGTATTTGAGACCTTCTTGTTTATGGTTATATGACAAAGGATACTTCACTACCCTTTTCCCTACCTTGTTCACCAACTTAATGTCCATTTCACTTCACACATAACCTTAAAGATCCATTGACCACACTAGATTTTCCCTATGATGCACTCTAACTCATTGTTCAGATATCCATGACTTTCATAGACTCCATATGCCAATGATTTTATGACCTCTCACTCCACCTATTCTACTTGATCATTTTACCCTACCCAAACAAATAAACAAACCCTAAACTTAACAACTAGCCTAAAATCAACAATCTAAAGAAAACAAGTTCATATCATTTGTATATAATAGAGAGATCCCTCTCTGAGTCTAGGAAGGATAGATCCTAGGACTCCAAATATTGGTCTTATGTTACCCTGTGGATTTGGTCTACCAATTTACTAAATCATGGGACCCTAACATTTTGGCGATCCCAGTGGGACTGAGTACATAGTAGCTTGCATATCACTTACAGACTCATTAGACCCTCAATTAGACTTTGAAAATCTTGTGATTAGTAACCACTTCATCACTATCGCTAACACAATGGTGATCATGATGGGACCTCTGAGTTAGTGACAATATAATTATTCCTTAGGACTTCAGAAACCCTTATCAAATCATAGAGAACTCAAGCTGTTAGCCAAAGAGTAGAATCTGGTTGTTTCACCATCCTAGAAAAATGATGACGTAGCTATAAGACACTCTCACAAACCCTAGGGCTACATAAAGGAACTCAAAAAACCCCAAAACATCCTTATATTTATTTTTTGTCAGTTATTGGTGGTGGACCATAAAAAAACATCCTTAAAACAACAAAAAATATCCACCTGGTGACTCCACTAGCATCGAGTACACCTATTACTTCACTAGTTCTCATTTAGACTCCCTAGGATTGTATCAGTTTAGCCCTGAGAAGTTTAGAAGCCTAGTTCTACACTGTGAGAGTTTAGAAAACACTAAGAGAGGTTAGCCTTCCAAAAATAGTCCTAAAAATTCCAGCCTCTTTAAATTTTTAGTTTGAAATTTGGCTTCGCAAAGGATCAGTACCAAATCTCATCCGGACCCAAATCCTCTTACCATAGTTGACGACCTAGAAAATATTTTTTGAAAACTTCTAGATATGAAAACTTAACTACTGTTAGGACCATTCATAGAGAAAGCTCTGACCCTAAATAGCTTACAACCTTGCAAGACAGCCAGTTTAACTTGCACCACACAAATAACCTTTTCAGAACCAAGTCACAAAGTTATATTGGCCAGGCTGACCTTGAGCCCATAGATTTGCAGCAGAGTTCTAGTAGAGAAGCCTCTCCTTCCACCCCAGCTGACTTTCAGCTTCTCCATCACTTTAGCTTTTTCCATACCAAAAATGTTCAGAATCAGTTTTTTGGTCCAAGTACTTCCACCACACCCATCCATACCACCATTGTGCAAAATGCTCCACTTCATCCTACACCCCCATTCACAAACCCTCCTCTTGTAAATCCTCCATTAGCTCCTATCATGGTAGCTTGGTATGCCCCCTCGGTTTTACCACAACCTTTGGTACCTTTACCGAATGAATACCAATCCAAAATTCCCCACTTCATCGAAGCTGAATCCATCACTACCCAATAGCATGTAGATAGGATAAATGATGCCTTTGACTATATGGAATTGGAAGAGGAAACCATTAAAATGAGGATCTTTGCACAAAGCCTAGGAGGAGAGGCTAGGAAATGGTTTAAAGGCTTAGCTCCTAACATCATACATGATCTCCCTTCCCTCTACCAATATTTAATAAACAAGTGGGAAATCAAGAAAAACCCCCTCCAAATTCTTTCTGAATATAACAATCCTAAGAGGAATGTAGGGGAAAGTGTACAATATTATTGCACCAGGTTTAGCAGTGTCTACAATGCCCTCCCCCCTCACATGAAATCCCCACAAGGCCTAGCACTAGTGACATTTCCTGAAGGCTTTGATCTGGACATGACATACCAATTGAGAGAGAGAAACCCCGCAACTTTAGAATAAATGTAAAGGGAACCTATTAGTGTAGAAGCCAACTTGATTGAAAAGAGAGCCAGGATGAGGTCGGAAAAATGAGTCACTTACAAAGATGAAACCATGGCCTCTACCTCCTCATCCGATGCCAAAATGGACAGCCTAATGAGAACAATGGAAAGAATGGTAGAGAAAATAAACTTGAATGAAAGGGCACCCCCTAGGGAGAACCAATAAAATCCCCAAAACATAAATAGAGCTCAAAAATTTAGAAGAGACCATCCCCAAAATAGGCCACGAGACAATTACCAAAAAATTAGACCTCCTTTCCAAGAAAATTATCTTAATGAAGAGGGAAGAGAGAATGAAGGACCTGAAGAAATCCATGTAAACTTAATAGGTTTAGATAATGAAGATGATGCTTTTCTCATAAAAGAAGAACAAGAGTTATTTTCCCTAGATCAAACTGAAACTAAATATGAGGATTCTGAAGACTATAGGTTGGGATTTGCAAATGCAATAATGGAAGTCCATAGGAAATATGACCTTAGGAGAAGAAATAACCAAGACAAATACAAAAAGAACAAAGAAGACATTGATGTTAGGAAAACACCTGAAAACACTCCTAAGAAGACACCAGACATTCCTAACACCAAGGCCAAGAAAACTGATCCAAACAAAGAAAAAATCAGCCAACCAAGTGGTGACACAAGTTTCCCTAGTGCCTCCACTAGTGGCCCTGAGAAAACTATTTTTTCTAGAGCCCCAAATCGGAATCAGCAAATAAAATGTGTAGAAAAGTTCATGCCTTATAAAAATGATGTAAATATGCCCAAAACACAAATACCTTTCAACTTTGAGGGAGAGATTCCCAAAATTAAGATAACCATACCACTCACTAAACTGGTTAGTCAAGAAGCGTATAGGTCCAAAATGTTAAAGGTTTTGAACGTAGGCAATGATACTGATACTTTAAACTTGACAGATGACAAACCAGAGTTGTTGTTTGGTCCTAAAGTTGAGCGAAAATACCAAGAAGGAGTTGTCCCTCCTTTCTATGTTAGCCTAAACATACATGAAAAAATCTTTCATAATTCCATGCTAGACTCCAATGCCTCTCACAACCTCATGCCTAAAGTTGTGATGGAGAGATTAGGCCTAGAAATTACAAAACCTTAGAAAGACTTGTACTCATTCGATTCGAGTAGAGTCAAGTGTTTCGGTCTAATCAAGGATCTTTGTGTCAATCTGGCACAAATACCTGCTAAGAACGTAGTCATGGACATAGTTTTTGCTAACATTCCCCCCAAGTATGGTATGATTTCATCCAGATCTTGGGGAGCCAAGCTTCAGGGGAACCTCCAACTTGACATGTCATATGCTACCATCCTTGTTTTCAACCAAACTAAGAGGTTATACCGATATTCCCACATAAAGTATATGGTAAGTAGCCTGGATAGGCCAAACAACACCCGTGTCTATTCCATTCACTTAGATCTTGATACTTTCATCTTGTGTAATGAAGAGGATATTAATGAGTAGGTAAGTGAAGTTGACATAGATCTAGACACACTACAATAGTAAAACCAGTCTCTCCATGAGGAACTCAACAATCAACACTATAACAGCCATGAAAAACCACATGATGATAAAACTGAACTTGACTTTATGCAAACTAAAAATGAAATTTCAAAACCAAAAATCAGTTTGCAATCTGAATCAGGTTGCTCAAAAGAAGGAAAAACCTCAAAAATAGAACTTTTCCCTTTTTTCAATCCAGAAGTGCTAAAATACTCTCACATAACAGAAATATTTAGGAATCTGGATCAAAAGAGTCTTTTTTATTAACCTTACATAGACACCTCATCATCAAAGATTGTTGTCCCTTCTGAAGAATTATTGACTCTCACAAATATTGCTATGGACCCTAAAGGAGTATCTACTAGAACTGATATAGAGGAGTATAATGTGGGCAGCCTAGGAAAACCCAAAATGATTAAGTTATCTAGAACTCTGTCATTATACACAAAAATGAAATACATAATGTTATGCAAGAAGTTTAAGGATGCTTGTATATATAGTGATGAAAGCTTAAAGCCTTCTGACACAGACATTATTCAAAAAATATCTCCTTCTAAGAAAAACCATGAAACCCTTGGGCAAGTTGTGTCACTAACAAAGAAAGCTAAAGGATGCAGACTATGTATAGACTTTAGGTACTTACACAAAATTTCCATGAAGTACAAATACCCTTATCCCAAGATAAATCATCCTATAGAATGGGTAGGAACTTCTAAGAAGATATCATTACATGATAGTGTTTCTAGTTATCATCAGATGATACCACTTCTGATCAATCAACATAAAGCCATTTTCAAAGCTCCTTGGAGCAACTACATGTTTGACCAAATGCTTCTTGGGGTAAGAAGTGCTGAAGATACCTTGCAAAGAGTCATGGCCCCTGTTTTCAACTTCTTCACTATGATATACATTGATGACATCATCATCTGTTTTGAAGTCGATAAAGAATACCTTTTCCACCTAAGAAGGATCTTTGACAGGAACAAGTTTTGGAAGCAAGACGCAAAAAGGAAATACCAAGGAGAGTATGGCCTGTTTGAAATTTTTTGGAAAAATCCTTACACCATGCCCTCAAATGGAGGTAACCATGTTTTTTGCTTACAAGGGCTGAATGGACAAGGGATGTTGGGAGATCATGTTTAAGACATGATTCTCAAGTACCATTGCTTTAAAAAACTCTAGTTTAAAAATTTCATTCATTGTACATAACATAGCATGATGGGAGATCATAAAAGACAAAAATACAAAAACAAAGAAAGAAAGAAAAAGAGGGCAGATTTGAAAAGAGGTACAACCCCATACCAAAAAATAGTAGTACTAAAAGTGTGCAAGCCTAAATGCCACTACTTGTTCAAAAAGAAGATCTTGTTCAGTCATCTAGCCTAATCATGGCTGAACATGCTTTAAATTTGTGTTGATAAGTTAGTGAGAGAGAGATGGTCAAATCATTCAAACTTGACTTGTCAAAAATGATAGATTAGGAATGAAAGATACTAGTTCCACATGCTCAAACCTGAACCAAAGAGAAATATGGGGATGCATACCAAATGATAAATCACAGCCCTTATTTTTCTATTTTTGTTTGTACAAAAATAATGTTTGTGTGCAGCTTGTACCAATGCCATAACTCATGGTAAGTCACATTGCCTAATCCTGATTTAGACCATGTTTTTAATTTCATGTCAATAGCTTAGAGAATGAAGTCTATCATACAGCCTAATCTTGACAGTAAGTTAGACTAAGTGGAGAATAAAAAGAGTTCATTAACATAATCTGAACTATTGGAAGTAATAAGAGTAGAAGTAGATAGTTTGTTTTTCTTTCAAAAGAAGAAAATGTCAACGTTTTTCCAGTTCAAGTGCACCCTAGGAAGAAAAAATGTTAGGCAAGTAGGTTGGGTAGGTAGAGATGAGGCTGAGATAATCATGTTTTTCATATTATTGACATCACAACTTCAAAGAATCACCAACAAATGAGAAAAAGAAAAATCTTCCCAATGGATGAGGCACTCGTCTTCATAAAACCAAAGATCTAAAAGTTATGAACACCTCCTGTAAAGGAGCGGCCCTACCCAAGTGGAGCCATTGTTATTCATCAGTAATTTTTTTCTTTCTATATATGACTAAATTCTTATGCTAGATTTCTAGAAACAAAATTCATGAATATTGTGAGTTCTAGAAATCTCACTGCCTTCATTATCCTTAGGATCATTTTTTCACTATTTTACTATCGTATCATATCATGGACAGCCTATCACTCCCAGAAGACCAATCATGGGCTTATGGCACTCATTTTCATTATGTTTTTCCACCTCTGACCTTACCACTCTGTTTTGACTTGCCTAACCCTTCTACTTACACCTTGGATTGCCAAGTAGCCTAACCTTTTCCCCTATTCACCAAATGCCTCAAGCATTCGTGGTTTGAAGCTAACTTTATAAGCTCTTTAGATAAATCAAAATTAGTAGTTTTTAGGTCTACAATGCATAACGTTTTTCAAAATCTCTGTTTTACACCTAAAAACCCTAAGACAAATTTTCAACCAAAAGCCAACTCAAAAAAGCCTCCCACTAGGTCATTTATGGTTTCATTGGTTATAGATTTTTTTGGTTTTATAAATCACTATTTTACATGTTCCCAACAGATGAAATCAAATGAAAAGGAGGGTTAGCACATGATTTTCCAAAAGGTATAAAAAATCCTTCAAGGAAGGCGTCCTTGGTCAAAGTGCAACTTCTGCAAAAAGACGGTTGCCCATCTTAAACATTTCTGCAGGAATGATTGAGATGGCTATCAGTAGAAAATAAGGTAAGAGGCTAAATCATCACAAAGGACATTCAAAGCAAAGGAGAGACAACATGCCTAAGTTCAAAGAGAATTATGGTTTTTAATAATAATTGGCTAAACAGTATTGTCAACCAACAAGCCAATGCAGAAATCATAAGGATGGAGGCACATCAACCCAACCAAGAAAGAATTGAAGATTTCTAGAAACTATAAATGAAGTAGGGAAAAATCCCTAAAGCCTAAATTTTGAGAAGGTAGGCAGAGAAGTGAGACCATAAATCTCCATGATGAGAACGGGCAGAAGTTTGAAGAATGATATCAAAAGGTCACCTCCATGGTTTATCAAGGCAACAATACTTCACTACATCAAAGGGAGAAAAATACAAAGAGTATCAGTGTGAGGGAGACTAATCCTTCAAAGTGCAGTCAATTTCCCTCAAAATGGTCAAAGGGAAGAAATCATAAGGTCCAGTGTCAAAATGGAACACCAAGCCAATCATGAGTTTGTTGTTGAGTAATTAGAATTGTCAAATTCCAAAAATGACCAAGGAGACAAAAAAACAATTTTTTCGTGGCATCTGCAACAAAATCGAAGTGGTCAGAGGTAGATAATGACAAACATGGTTATAAAGACTATGGTGACTGTGCAATATAGATCTATGATACCTCTGGAAAATTAGTGAGAGGGGAAGAAAATATCTTTCAAGGATCATCGACACTAAGAGATCTCAAAGGGGGTAAAGACATGAGTTCCAAACTTCATAATGGAGGTAAGGAACATTTTGACACTGATAAGCTAAAGGAAAGCCCCTCAAACATTGTTTTAGGGAACTCACCCTTACTAAATGAGTTTAAAGAGATCTATTAGTTTTCAAATGACAGAGAGGGCAAGTTTTAAGGTTTTGTTAGGATAGGATGGGTAAGATCAGAGTGTTAAAGCATCAAACAGGTAAAGGGAATAAAATCCATCATATAAATTACCTAAGAACAACAAAGAGGAGAGGCTGAGTTGAGAAGAGATCATTTTTTTGTTTTAAAGTCACCTCCTGCAAAAGAAAAAGGGATATCAGTGATAAGGTGATAAAAAAAAACTCAAAACATTAGCAAGAGTGGGTTCCCAGTTTTAATTTATGATTCCAAGGGTATAAAAGTATCTCATTTGTCACTCAAGCTCATTTATCCCCAAGCTATCAATGCCACTTTTATATCTCTCATCCCCAAAAAATAAAACACCAATAATCCTGCAAAATTCACACCTATAGCATTGTGTAATGTCATCTATAAGATACTATCGACGATTATGGTAAATATACTAAAGCCTCTTCTCACTAGCCTGATATCTCTGGAACAAATAGGTTTTGTGAAGGGAAGACAAATTCTAGACAACATTGTCACTGCTCCAGAAGCAATTCACTCCCTACACACTTTAAAAGTGAAAGGTATGTTAGTCAAACTTGACCTCTCTAAAGCCTATGATTGCATAATTCGGTCCTATTTGATATTTTTTCTTAAAGCTTTTGGTTTTGATCATAGATGGATACAATGGTTGATGATGTTCATTTCATCCCCAAATTTATCAATCCTCCTAAATGGTGTCCCGTCTCCCCCTTTTAATTTATCCAGAGGTCTTCGTCAAGGGGACCCTCTTTCTCCTTTTTTGTTTATATTGGAAGCTGAAGGCCTTGGTCGATTAATCAAATCTTAGTTATCGGGAGGACATCTTAAAGGATTGAACCTCTAGGGACCAGAACTAACTCTCTCACACCCGCAGTTTGTAGATGACATCCTGCATTTTCGCCAAGCATCTGTCAGGGAAGCTAAGGCTATCTTATCCATTCTGAAAACTTTCATGGAGGAATCAACCACTCTGATTAATAATGATAAATCAAACATCTACTTCTTCAATTATAATGATGTTACCCAGAGGTTCCTCGCATGGACTTTAGGCTTTACTGTAGGCTCATTCCCCATGAAGTATTTGGGTTTTTCACTCAGCACTATCTCACTTAGAGATTCTGGATGGAAGGACCTTCTCAACCATCTTCATAATCGACTTCAAAATTGGGCACTCCATGCTCTGAATGCCCCTAGTTGGGTAATTTTTTTGCGCTCCATTTTTCAAGCTATCCCTATGTACCAACTAACAAGGAGAGCTACCCCTAAAAACATATGCAACAATGTGGTGAAGGTCTTCAAGAAATTTCTCTGGCAAGGGGCACACGAAACTTGAAAATGGGCCCTCCCCTCACTGGAAAAGCTCAAAAAACTAAAAACTGCAGGTGGATTGGGCCTTCGAGATCCATATGTGTTAAACCAGGTCATGGGAGAAAAATTATGGTGGAGATGGCTATAAGGAGGTCAGGACCTATGGAAATTGATCTGGGAAAGAAAATATGATATGCCCAGGAAACTAGCAGGAAAACTAAAAATAGATATCACCCCCAAAGGATCTAATATTTCGAATCTAGCAACCATTAAGAGGGATCTTATTTGGCAACACAATTTTTGGGAAATACGACGAGTAAGGATGGCTCTGTTTTGGGAGGATTTGTGGCAACAGAGGGAGAAACTATTTAGCCGATTATACTTAGGGTAAATATTCATGTTCAAAAACTTACCGACTATGAGAACAATTGATAATTACTAGTGCCAATAAGATGAAATCCAATGGAGAAAATGGAAGGAACAAAGACACTAGCAGCAAGCCCCTGAGACAATCCAATGGAATAACTTCGAAAAGGAAATTAAAACTAGGAAATTGGTTTCAAAAATAGGGGAAGATATACTGAGATGGGGTTATCAAAGTAAAGGAATGTTTACCATATAGGAAGGATACTATATAAAAGCAAACAATCTGCACACTATGGCAGTACCAATATGGCAAAAAATTTGGTCATCCAAACATTGGCCAAAAATTGAACACTTCCTTTGGCTTCTAGGCCATTGCAAGATCCTTTCCTAGGATCAGTTGCAACGGAGAGGAATGAAGGGCCCCTCACTTTTTGAAATGTGTAATAGGAAATAAGAAACGATAGAACATTTACTCAACACCTGTGGAATGGCAGAAACTCTATGACTGAATAATGCAACGTTATTCTAGAAAACAGATAAAGATAACACAAACATGAATAAAACTATCATCAAATGGAGAAAAGGGGGATATAAATGTGAAGTCTTGAATAGAGCCTAGAGGTTTTCAATGGGATTTAAATTATGGGGCATCTGGAAAGAAAGAAATCATAAAATATTCCGGGGGGAAGCCAGAAACACAAACCAAATATGGCAAGTGATCATAGATAATATCCTGGAGACCATATTGGTAGAAAAATGGACATAGAATGACTGGAAGAAAACCGGAACAAAAGGCCATATCCTGGACAAGTTGAATTAAAACCACAAATTTTGGAAAACACATTATGGAAATTTAAACCCCTGAGACAAAACACAGGTGATGTCTTCTAGCTGCCATAACCAGGATTTATAAAACTTAATTATGATGGGGCATCCAAAGGAAATCTAGGCCAGGAAGGTGCAGGAGGAACATTTAGAAACTCTCATGTCACAGCGTGTAGGTTATATGCATTGGACATTGGGATTGCTATGAATAATTAAGATGAGATAATGGTGGTTAAACAAGGACTCAAAATAGCGGTTCACAAAAACTACCATCAAATAATTGTTGAAGGAGATTCGGAAATGGTCACAGGGGTGCTAAGAAATCTGCAGCAAGGGACTCCCTAGGAAAAAATAATCAAAATTTGGAGGACAGAATGTCTCATTCATGAGATAGGTATACTCATACAGGATATTAGCTACCTTATACCCTCGCATGTTCGCAGATTAGGGAATGAGGATGCAGACTATTTAGTGAACTGGGGATGTAGAAATGAGGGGCAATAGTTGGATGTTAATCAAGGTGATAAGACATGGGATATCAAGTTACACCCGTTACAGATCATTATATAGAGAGATAAAGAAAAATCTTGAGACCCCAGATCGGGGTGCCAAGTCGCTAACGCAGCTTAGCAGCTACAGGCACGAGATGGCACGCACCATATCATTTCTCTCAGTCATTAAAACCCTGCAGCTGGAAGCTGGAAGGTACCTTTGCATGCCGGATAATTATGGTAGCAGAAAAGTGCCAAAAAATTATGTCAGAATGACATTGGAAACAACAAAAAAATTGGTTAACGAATGAAGAGAATAGCCGACAAAGCATTTTTCCCAATTGGAAATCTCATAGAGGATCGGAAGGTATCGTTACGAATCCAGATCCTTCAGTATGTAAAGGCTATGGTCATTATCAAAGTTAATTTCCATCCTCCTCAATGTAATAACAATGGCGACAATAATTGCATGGGTAGGTTAGAGGGATTGTATGATAATTGTTGCTGGAAGGGTAGGCATCGTTATCTTTCTGATCTCAAGAAGCCGTATGCACTCCTCTATTATGACTTTCCTTTTAGAATTTTAATTCGACAGAATCTGGCTATCCCGGCTAAAGCTATTGAGTCGTGGTTCAGAATCCCCTATTGGCCTCTACTTGTGCTTAATCCGAGTCTCTCGATTCATTACTTTGAAGCTTCCATATGGTGCCTCTGTGACCCTAAGCGCGTATCTCAATTCTACGAGACCGCTTTCATGGCGCGCCAAGATAAGCTGACATGCGCTAGTAACCTTACCTCTACTCACTAGGAATGGGGTATTTAGGGAACCAAAACCCCCTCTCTGAGTAATTTGCGAAGTCTAGTCCATCATTTACCTACCTTAGTGTTTATTTACGGAATGTTGTTGAATTTGAACTATGGCATTTTTGATAGGGAGAATTATAGTCGCATATGCAATCCGCACCAATTGGTTTTTTCAATCTACAAAGTCTTCAATCGATCTGGTTTAACCACCTTTCTTAGTAATATTATTTGCATGGACATATTCTTTGTTAACTCCACTCTGACAGAAATTATGGGTCCCATTAGATTTCCCATGTCCTCTGTTTCTGATTTTCCCTCACCCTATACAAGCCCGCTTATAGTTATCACAGGTTTAGTTCAGCTGCTGTCAGTGCTCGTCAGCCCGAAAATAAATATGGTGAAAGGTCAGTCTGTAAAACAACAACCCAAATAAAAAGGAAAGTAGAAGCTTTCAAAACCCATAGTCGGGCCAATCAAGCGAGGAAGGAAGACGAAGAAAGAGGTCATGGAGAATCTCTTCTATGTTTATTCCGTAGGCAATCCACCATAGATTCACAATTTAATCCAAGGTTGGGAGAGGGAAAGTAATAGCAAGGAAGAAGATATATAGGTTCAAGAGGAAACCATGGATTTTATTTCAGACCCCGGGAGCACAAGAGGGAGACTATCCCTCTTTCACCATTCCATCCACAAATATTGGACTCTCAAATGTTAGCTGGAAAAAGCCCTGCAAAGTCTATAGGAAAATGAAGGAAGTCCCAGAGTGGTCTCAATTCTACAGGAGATCAAAAACAAAATTAAGGATACAAGAGTATCTCAGTATCATGCCATAGCTTGTATCGGAAAAATTGAAAGGCAGCTTCAATCTATGTAGCAAGTCGACATGTCAGGCCCAACTACAAAAGACCCGACACCTATAGACGCTTCAGGCGGTTAAAAAATCATGTTCTAAGTTTCTATGAATTTTGTTGCTACATTTTACTTTTCAAGTTTTCAGTTATACTTTTTCTTCTACAATAAAATGGACATAGCGGCTAGTAGACGAAAGTGACTATTTCAATAATGGATGGCGTTTAACACTTTAATGTGGCCAACAAACATGGTTTCATTCGGGCAGGTTAAGGCTACCAAATTTCTATATGTTGCAACTTTCACTTTTTGATAAATAGAAAATAGTAAGGAACTATGAAATTCACAATATATATATATATATATATATATATATATATATATATAATTAAAAAATTTAATAAATAATATTAATAAAAATAAAAAAATAACATAGATATTATTAGAAAGCAAATGCGATAGTATTAAGTTTAAAATTAAAACTAATAATGCTATTTAATTAGTATTGTTAATAATAAAGTAATATTGATAATAAGAATGTTGTATGTTTCCACGACATTTTGGGCTTCTCTTCTTGTATGGAGATTTTGGCTATACCTTTTAATCCCATGCAATTTTAAATCATTCCCGCTCAATCATTTTGTTTCCAAATCGAAGTTGATCCCAAACCAATGTTGACACTTCGTTTTTCAAAGTAAAATGTTAATTTTTTAATTATCTAGAAAAATAACAAATCAAATCACTGAATCGAGATGGAAACTAACTACTGATATTTTATTTTAAACCGATAAAGTATTTTAATTTATTTTAAAATTAATTTTCATATAAATACCAACCTTGTATTTCTCACTCAAGCTCACTCCGTAACTAATAATTATTTATAATTAAATTTAAAGTTTAAATTTTTTGTTTTTAAATATATATGATTCTTAATATAATATTAATGGTATTGGGAATTTTTAGATATCTCTATGTTATGTATGAAGAGCCCAATATTTTTGGTGAACATATCACACATATTTAGGGGCACAAATTTTATGTGATGATAGGAAGAGAGTAGGACCGAGATAAATATAAAGGATGAGGGAGGGAGATAGACTTAAGACAAAAAGATAAATAAGAGAAACTTTGCAAATGTGGAAATTAAGCTAAATAGGTAATTATTAATTATTAATTGATTTGTTATTGATGGGTTGAAAAATAACTGAAGAGTCACCATTTGATATATTATCCTGACATGGTTCAACGGACGCAGCAACACATAATATATTGGTAAAAGATTAGATAGATTCTAGGTACAGGAGGATGTACATGCATAGATGGGAAGAGTAAAGTCTTGGGTGGAAAAACTTTTAATATCTGACCATAGAACAATTGTGATGGAATGGAGTTTTGAGAAGAAAATGAGGGGATGCCCCTTTAAATTTAATAGAGTGTGGTTGGAGGATAAGGAAATTAATACTATGGTTAGGAACTTTTTCTGCTCACACAGGAGACTGGACGGAACTTCGTCCATGGAATACCAATCAATGATTTTAAGAAGCCTGCAAGGGAAGGTTCGAGTATGGGATAAACCCAAGAAACGTAAAATGATACTTTACTTCGAGTAGATTGAGCGAGAGACTTGTTAGGCGGATAAATCTTTCTTGCGGACAAGAAGGATCTCCCTAGAATCACAAGGATAGATAGAAACAAACAGGACAAATGCAAACTACTTTATCTAGATTATGTATGATTTATAATTTTATATGATGAAGAAAGGACCTACTTGTGATCTAATGCTAGTTCTATTCTTCCTTCCCGTCGCTCCAAAGAAGTCACCTCTTAAGACCTGCAATCAAAGACATGGAAGAGAATCAAAAGCACTTGCACGATATACTAATTCATAAATCATAAATCTATCTTAATGATCAAGTAATTTAAGAATTAAGTCATTCAAGTAAACACATAAACAACTTATTGAGAAAATAGGATCCATTGTATTATCTTTAAATAAAAGAAGGAGTCTTACAACTGCATTCGCCTTGATGTTGTACAGGTCCTTTCGGGGTCCGGAACAAGCATTTTCCTTTGGTCTGACAAGCCCTTCCAGTCTTTGAACTAACCTAAATACAAGTATGTAATCGTTCTCACATGGATAATGGCTAGCAAAAAGAGTATGTTTCTTCAGCAATTCCTTCTCTATCGTAGCTACTAAGTACAAAGAAAGTAATAAGTGTATACAAAATGTATAGAGAAGTTTTCCATATATCAGCATCTACCCTTGAGACTGAACCAAAGCTTCAATTTAAGGGAGAATTAAAGTGGTTACAACTCCAAAATGGAAGGGATAGAGTCCTCTTATGAAAGGATTAAGTTCCAAATACCAAGGAATATGCTCCTTTTTTGAAGGAATGAATGTTCATGAATTGAGGGAGTTAGTCTTCGACTGGATAACGCCTTCTAGAAGTTTCCAGCTGGGAGAATATTTGACCAGATGAACTTCTAGAATTTACTTTCTCATTCAATTTACCTTTTACAGGGGTCCTCACCTTTAATGAATAAAACATGTGGCCGGCTCCACAGTTTTTAGAGAAAAGGGTGTGGTGCTATAGGTAAGGCTAAGGAAAAGTGCGGTGCAAGTGTTTTTATGATTTTTACAAGCTTTTATCGAAATTTAGGACTTGGTTTAGAAACTTTAGGGCTGTATACTTCTAAGGGAGCATTATATAGGTATTGATGGACCCATATAGACAGTAAAATTTCATGGTGACAAAATAATGTGTAACAGATTGCCCCCTAAAGCGTGAAGTCTGAGACAATTCGAAGAGTGAAGTGCTTTATCATTTCGAGGATTGGCTTGTGGATTCCGATTGGAACCTGTAAAAAAATTCAATGCAAACACACACACACACACATATATATATATATATATCATGGCTGAGGTAGGAATTCCCATACTCAGAGCAAAAACTAACTAAATCAAAACTTAACTAAAATGTTTTGATATAGAAATTATTCTAATATTACATCAATAGTAGACACAGTATGGACGCAACCATCTATCATGAATAATCTACTGCATAATTAATAATAAAACTCCTCGCAGCCTGCATGGTGGGAACTAGATCCAAGGTGTTGATTTCTGCTACCCGAACTAGTACGATTCTATCCATGCGATTGATTGTGTCGAAGTCGAACATGGTAGAAACCACTTAATTACCAGTCAATGATGTGAATTGTTAACAAGTGTGAGAGAAACCACCAATGATGAAAATATCTCTCAAAGTACTCAGTACAATCCATGAAGTGTGAATAAATGATTTGAAGTCTAACACTTAACAAAATAATTTGATCGAAGGTCAATGATGCAACCTATCGTCGAAGGCGAAAAATCTGCCATTAGGGCATGCAGATTCCAAGGTACTGATAGGATTCTAGATCAACTTCCTAGAGGATGAGTTGTCGTCGATAGAAAGTGATCCATTGTAGGAAAACCCATGACACAAAACCATTAGATCAAGTTTTGAAGAAATATATTGCAAGGACTGACTTAGAGATGGTCAACGCGAATGGAGAGATATGTTTGTAAATGAATGGTTTGTGTGAATTGTCCTCTTGAACACATAACAACACTGCAGATGGTTTGGTAACAATTGACCTAAGCTAATACCGAAAAATAGGCTAAAGACTTTCAATGTGGTTTGATTAACTGATAAGCAAAGGATTTTCCCAACCCAGGTAGAAGTGTGAAAAAAAGTGTCGTGTTCAAGAGTGGTATACTACTTTTAAACAAAGTTTGACAACTAGATCCATTTTCTCTCTTTTTCCCCCACCATTTCTGGCAAGTACCTCTTTATTTTTTGTAAGCTTGAGGAGGATAATATTTGCTTGTTATGTAAGCTCATCCTTCGGATGAGTCCAACTTAGTATAAAATCAAACCCTAAGAAGGAGTGGTTCATTCCAGTCTATAATCGACACATCCTTTACTGTTTAGTTTTAATGAGTCTAGTATAGGAGAAACGTGGTGTTTTTCAATTTTAGGGAGTAAGAATAAAAACTTAAGGAAACTCTGTGGTTGTACTTTTTTGTAAATTTAGTCTCTGAAGCCCGAAAAAGGATAAAATAATACAAGAGAGAACTCTATTTACCATGATTAGTCAACGTATACCTTTTTAATAAATAGTCCATTTCAGTCCGGAAAAGGGGTAAACTTATACTGAAGGGACGACTGTTCATTTCCTTTAACGAGTTTGAATAGTTAAGTACTCGGCAATATTTTCATGTTTAAAGAGTATGAAAAGGGCTTAAAAGAGAACTCCAGGGTTTCATTTTTTCATAATTTTCAAGAGTCCGAAAAAGTGATAAAAGTATACTCATCTTGTTTCTCTTTTTCGTAAGTTTTAACGAGTTTGAAAAATGGATAAAAATGTACTCATAGCTTTCACTTTTTCGTAAGTTTTAACGAGTTCGAAAAAGGAATAAAAATGTACTCATGGTTTTTTCTTTTTCATAAGTTTTAACGAGTTGGAAAAAGTGATAAAAAGTGTTCTCATATGGTCGAATTTTAATTTAATTAATGAGCAAGAAAATACGGAAGAACTCGGCATTTCATGTACGTTTTACAAGCATGAAAAGAATAGCGAAGGAAGCTTAGGATTTTCATGAGTTTAACGAGTCTTGAAAATAATAACCGAAATGGACTCAAGATAGGTTTCATTTTTATACAAGATTGAAACGTAGGAAAACTATGCTTGAAAATGGTTTGTTTCATTCTTACACAAGCTTGAAACAAAGGAAAAATCATGCTTGAAAGTGGTTTCATTTTTACACAAGCTTGGAACGTAGGAAAACTGTGCTTGAGAATGGGTTTGTTTCATTTTTACACAAGCTTGAAACAAAGGAAAAATCATGTTTGATATAAGTTTGAATGCCCCCCAAGCGTAACTTGCTAGAGCACATGCCCCCCAAGATTCATTGCATTCAACTAAGCATACTACTAGTTACTAATAGCTGGATGGAATGAAGGTTCATTTATGAGATCAGATGAAAGACTCGACTTTGACTAGGAGAGGATTTGTTTCATTTTTTAATGAACTTGACACAGGAAAAGAACTATGCTCATCAGGGACCGGTTTCATTTTTTAACGTGGTTGACATAGTAATAGGAACATTCCTCAAAAGAGTCTGTTTCATTTTTTAAGGAGTTTGACACAGTAAAAGGAACTATCCTCATAGACATGTTTCATTTTTTAACGAGGTTGACACAGTAGAAGGAACTCTCCTCATTACCCACTGATTCATTTTCTAAGGATGTTGACACAGTAAAAGGAACTTTCCTCTTGGTATCTGTTTCATTTTTTAATGAGGTTGACATAGGAGAAGAACCATTCTCATGGAATCTATCAATCTACTCTCTACAATCTACGTACATAACCTACTGATTCATTTTTTAATGAGGTTGACACACGAAAATAACTGTCCTCATGGTTCTGTTTCATTTTTTAACGAGGTTGACACAGTAAAAGAGCTGTCTTCATATCTACTCTCTACAATCTACCTACATAACCTACTGATTCATTTTTTAATGAGGTTAACACAAGAAAAGAACTGTCCTCATGGGTCTATTTCATTTTTTAACAAGGTTGACATAGTAAAAGAACTGTCCTCATATCTACTCTCTACAATCTACCTACATTACCTTAGTAATTAATTTTTTAATGAGGTTGACACAAGAAAGAAAATATCTTCATGGGTGTGTTTCTTTTTTTAACGAGGTTGACACAGTAAAACAACTGTCCTAATTTAAAACATGTTTCATTTTTTAGTGAGGTTGACACAGGAAAAGAGCTATCCTCATGGGTTTGTTTCATTTTTTAACGAGGTTGACACAGTAAAAGAATTTTCCTCATCTAAGACATGTTTCATTTTTGAACGAGGTTGACACAGTAGAAAGAACTTTCCTCTTTAATCACTGATTCATTTTTTAATGAGGTTGACAAAGTAAAAGGAATGTTCCTCTTAACCCACTAATTGATTTTTTAACGAGGTTGACACAGTAAAAGGAACTTTCCTCTTAACCCACTGATTCATTTTTTAATGACGTTGACACAGTAAAAGGAACTTTCCTTTTTAATCACTGATTCATTTTTTAACGAGGTTGTCACAGTAAAAGGAACTTTCCTCTAAAGGGCCTTGTCATGGCTTCCAACTGAAAGAAAGAAATTTCAAGGGACACTCCTCGATCATGGCTTCCAAAAGGTATTCATCAGATGGAAGAACAATTCTATGGAAGGAACACATGTCAAAGGACTCAAAAGGGATAGGAACATTGCATTCAAATATTCCCATAGATTTTTCCATGTCAATTACCGGATCTAAGTCAAATGAAGTTGAGCAAACAGTGAAAGGCTTGCTTACATCGGTAATTGAAAACATGGGACTGGTTGCCACATAATTAACCCGTGGTGGGGTAGATACCACTTTCGTATAAGGAATGTTTATGGGTGTCAGATTATTGGTATTTGAATCAAGATTAGTGAATGAAAGTTGGTATACAGCCATAATTTTTCCATTGTGAGGGAAATAAATCACGCGAAAGAGTGTCGATTCGACAACTTTCATTTCATAGACAGTCTCGCCCAAGGAGTAAATTGAAATCCAAGGGGCCTCGAACTATCATAAGATAAATACAGATAGTTTTACCTTCCAAGGTAATAGGAAACTTAGGAAGGATCCCTAAAGGTTCACTAATGGTTCTGTTAAAAGCTGACAGATTCTGCATAACAAGCAGAAGTTGAGGGGAACCTAAAGCTTGCCAAGTAGTTGAGGATAAAATACTAACAGAAGCACCATCATCTACATGTGTGTGGTGTCCGTCCTTACCACAAGCCTTCACAATGATTTGGAAAGGGATGGAGGAAGGAAGACGAGGTTTTGTCAATCTATTCCAATCAAAGGAAAATACCTTGGTACTTGGAGGGGGTGCTTTAGAAACAAGTGAAATTCCCCCTGGCATATAAGAATATGATATAACAAGAAGAACCTGAGTGGTATGAATTTCACTCTCTACAGGGAGAGTGGGATCGACCAAATGTGAAATCGAGTCGACCACTTGATCAACTAATGGATCATCAACCTCAGTGATATCAGTTTCACTCTCCAATGGAAGAGTGGGATTGACTATACTTGGAATTAGATCAATCACTCCATCAGTTGACAGTAGGTTGGGAGAAAGTTGATGGTAACCGGTTGGAAGTTTTTGCTGTGGAATAGTAAGGTTTTCCAACAATTTTGAGGCTTCATCCATGTAAGGGAAAATGTGAGTTTGATGACTCCCTTTGCATAACCTACAAGGAACCCTAACTTTACCCTTTTTCCCAGGAACCTGAATATCACTGGTTGATGGATCAACATTAAAATGATGGGATTTTTCTGACCATACTTCCAAGACCTTAGGAATACCAGGACAATTGATAAGGAAGTGGTAACCCTTACAAAGCTTGCAAAGGAATTTGGGTTTACGATGCATGTTGGAGGTTTCCTCAACACTAATAACACTTACAGCCATGGTTGACTGGTTGACTTCTTTCTTATCTTGCTTTTTCTTCTTCTTCTTCTTAGCCACCTGGTTATTAGCGTCAAGGGTTTTACCAAGCAAAGAGGAAGAAAGGGAGGAAGAAATATTTGGCGAAGAAGGTAAAGGGTCAACATGAGGTTGGTGATGTTGAGATGGTGAACTTTGTTGAGGTGAAGCATCCAGTTGAGGTGGAACAATTAGAGTATTTAGGGCCAGCGAAGTTTAAAATAACCATATCAGTAAACCTATTGTAAATCCAGGTAATAACAATGTAGCCATATAAGAAGGACTAACATTTCCAAAGTAAGGAAAAGTACTAGGATTCTCATTAAGAGGGGTTCCTTGCTTGGTAAATTCCAAAACAGTTGCCATTAGATTCAACTTCAGTGAATTTTGTTAACAATTTAAAACTAAAATTAATAATTCACAATTCACACCTAACAATTAAAATTCACAATCCACACCTAAGGTCTCTAAAAAGTAAAACCAAAAAATGAACACGCACTAACAAATCTAGGTGTCAAACCACACACAAATAGTATATTCCCGCACTAAAAACACTAGTTGGTGATGAAATCCAAAATCGTAGAATTTTAATGTAGAAATGGCGGTTGGAATAGTTACCCCGACAACCTGCTTAATGAAATAGATCGATGAAAGTTTCTCCACTTAAACCATCTCGAGTGAAGAGAACCCTCCGGAGAGTCCAAGTGTCTGCTTTAGGTACAATGGGACCTTCCCTCCACAGTCACCTTGGGAAAGAATCCTAAATTATATATCCAATAAGATCACCAATGGGAAAAAATATACCTGGGGGAATAGTCTACGATCTGATATACATGCAAGGGAAGAGTATCAAGCTCAATCCCCTTGAAGGATCCTTTACATAATCCAAGGTTTACCGACAAGTGACCCCAGGCTCCTCGACAATGGTCTATTTGAGGTTTACCGATTTTAATACGTGCACATCTTCTATCGTTCCAAGTGAGATAGGTATGTTTACCTCACTGGTTCGGATATGATCTCATGCTTGACTCCTTTAGGAGGAGCTTCCCAGAGCATACATGCAACAATTGGAATTTTTCCTACCACAAGATGCTACGGTTTGTTTAGTTGCTTTGGAACGTTAACTACAACCTATTCCAAAGCACTAATCCTGAGCTAGATTGGTGGAAAGAGCCCTAAAAATGTAAAAAATACTAGATGAATTTTATTAAGCGTTGTGTTATTTTTGTTGTTATTACTCAAAGGGTAAATGGATATGAAACCAATGGTGTTATGACTCGACCCAAAATTGAATGCAATCGAATATGATAATGTAATCTTTTCAATTCGATGAATCCTAACTAAAGTAAGGAGAGAGTTTCCATTCACTTCCAACAATGAAAAAATTAATCAATAAGAGAAAATATAACTAATTCTCTAATGCACTAATTTCATCAAGAGAAACTAATTCTAATTCTCTATTTTTATGTTTTTTAAAACAAACATAAAAAACATGTAAATCCAAATCAAAGAAACTGATCTAAATCTATGATTGATTTTTCAGAATGTAAACATTGCATTTGTAATTTATGCACAATTCAATTGAAAAGTATGCAAATTTAATATATGCACATTTTTCATTCATATTCTGAAAATGAGAATTCTAATAATGCAAATGTAATCTATGCAAGAGAATTCTCAAACACAATATGATTTTAATGTAATCTAAAGAACCAATCAAGTGTCAGTAAAGAAAATTGGGTGAGAGTTCCATAGGTCAAAAAATAAAAACACTCAAAGGTGATTAACACTCAGACAAACCTTGAAGTAATTAAAAAAGGAAATCAAATTAAAAATTTCTCAAAAAGAATATTCAAAACACCCAATTAACTTAACGGAGACTGATGAGATTGTAAGAGTTGTTGAAAAAATTCACACGAGGCTTTTGACAGTCAAAACAAAGTTTGGGTAAATACAAAGAATCATGTAATCTGGTTCCAGAAAAGAGAATTTTTATTTTTTCAAAAATTTTCCTTAAGTCCACCGGTTTTAATACAAAAAGGTGTGGTACCGTACTATTTGTACATAAAAACTGTGGAGGTTACCACACTGTTTTGAAAGAAAAAGTGGGTTGGCCAGAAAAGATATAGAAAAAATATAAATTATGATCTGATTTTCAGGGATTCTAATAGATAATTTACCCAACCCAGTGTATACTAATCAAAATAAAAAAAAACTCATTGAAAAGTCAAACTCAAAAAATAAAAAATAAAACTAAGTTCAAGAAATCCCCAGCAGAGTCGCCATTTTGTTAGGCAGATAAATCGTTCTTGTGGACAAGAAGGATCTCCCTACAATCATAGGGATATATAGAAAAAAACAGGAAAAATGTAAACTATGTTCTCTAGATTATGTATGATTTATAATTTTCTAAGATGAAAAAAAGACCTACCTGTGATCCAATGCTAGTTGTATTCTTCCTTCCTGTCGCTCCAAAGAAGTCACCTCTTAAGACCTGCAATCAAAGACATGGAAGAGAATCAAAAGAACCTGCACAATATACTAATTCATAAATCATAAATCTATCTTAATGATCAGGGAATTTACGAAATACTTCATTCAAGTAAACACATAAACAACTTATTGAGAAAACAAAATCCATTTGTGTTATCTTTAAATAAAAGAAGGATTCTTATAACCATGTTCTCCTTGATGTCGTACAGGTCCTTCTGGGGTCCAGAAAAAGCGTTTTCCTTTGGTCTGACAAGCCCTTCCACTGTTTGAACCAGCGTAAATACGAGTATGTAATCATTCTCGCATGGATAATGGCTAGCAAAAAGAGTATGTTTCTTCAACAATTCCCTTCTCTATCATAGCTACTAAGTACAAAGCAAGTACTAAGTGTATACAAAATGTATGCATAAGTTTTACATATATCAGCATCTACCTTGAGACTGAACCAAAGCTTCAATTTATAGGAGAAGCAAAGTGGTTACATCTCCAAAAAGGAAGGGATAGAGCCCTCTTATCAAGGGATTAAGTTCCAAAGACCAAGGAATAGGCTCCTTTTATGAAGGAATGAATGTTCATGAATGGAGGGAGTGAGGCTTCAACTGGATAATGCCTTCTTGAAGCTTCCAACTGGGAGAATATTCGACCAGCTGGGCTTCTATAATTTACTTTCACCTTCAATTTACCTTTTATAGGGGTCCGCACCTTTAATGAAGAAAACGTGCGGTCGGCTCCACAGTTTTTAGAGAAAAAGTGTGCGGTGCCGCAGGTAAGGCTAAGGAAAAGTGCGATACAAGTGTTTTTATGATTTTTACAAGATTTTCTCCAAATTTAGGACTTGGTTTAGGAGCTTTAGGGTTGTAGAATTCTAAGGGAGAATTATATAAGTATTGATGAACCCATATAGATAGTAAAATGTCATGGTGACAAAGTAATGTGTAACAAGACTGCTCAGATTTTCGATCATATGGTAGGAGGGGATCTGCCTTTTGATAGTTGGGAGGAATAAATTTTCTGGAGACTGAGAAAAGGAAGATTCTTCTTATCCAAGAGCAAACTTGGAGACTAAAGAGTCGTGCAACTTTGTTAAAAGAAGGTGATAGGAACATGAAATATTTTCATTCCTTCACCAATGGAAGGAATAATTATAATGTTATCTGAAATATCGAGGTCGATGGTCACATATATAACACCACTGAATAGTTTCAAGATCAAGCAGTCAAATACTTTGAATCCTTATATAAGACAATTGAGGCAATAAAGGTGGAAGCACATATTTGGGTGGCTAGAGAATATCCTCTGATGTTCTTAGAAGAGCATAATAAAAGAGTGTAGAGAGAAGTTTGTGTAGCAAAGTCTGAATGGGTTCTAAAATCTTTCACCCCAGACAAAAATCGGGGCCCCGATGGCTAGACTCCTAATTTCCTCATTCACTTCGCATACATTTCGATTAAGGATATCACTGAAATGGTAGAAGAGGTGAGATAGAAAGGAATGGTACATGGAGCGATAAATAATACTTTCCTAGCTTTCATTCTGAAGAAGAAAGGAAAGGAATCTTTCGATGACTATAGGCCCATAAATTTGTGTTACACTGTATAAAATCATACTAAATATTATTGCAGATAGAATTAAGGATGTACTATCAAGGCATATTTACCCATAACAGTTTTGGTTTCTTAATAGCTGCATCATTCATGATGTTGTGGCATCCACACAGGAGATTATGCATTCTATAAGAGACCAAAAAATGGAAGGTATGGTATTAAAAGTGGATCTGAGTAAGGAATATGACCAGGTGGATTGGGCCCTCCTGAGAATGATTCTTTATAAAATCAGGATGTGCAGTAGTGCAGTGGAATGGATAATGGGATGTGTTTGCAGAACGTCGATGGCGATTCCCATTAATGGATCAACGAGAATATTATTCAAACTGGGCAATGGACTGAGACAAGGGTGTGCTCTCTCACCCCTCTTGTTCATTTTGGTTATGGGTCCTCTCAGTATCAAAATCTCATGGGCTGTCAAGATGGGACAATTCCGTGGAATAAAAATAAGAGAACCCGGGAGATCGCCCACATTTTTTTCATGGATGATGTGTTGATATTTGGGTTGTTAATTAAGGAATAATGGATGGTACTACAAGCCATATTTAAAAAAAAAAAAATTAAAGCAGTGGGGATGCTGGCTAATGAAGAAAATTACTACTTTTATAATTCTGAAGGGGACCCATATATGATTAAACAAATTGGGGAGATATTCAATTTTAATACTAGTGCACTTGGGGGAGGGCTGAAATATTTGGGCTTCGTACTGAAACCTCAAGATATCGGGTGGTAGACTGGACATGGCTCATACCAAAATATAGGAGAAGGATAAATGGATGGACTCTAAAGTGGTTTTGAAAGGGTGGGAGGATGGTTCTGGTGCAGGCAGTCCTTCAACAAATTTCCATCTACTAGGCACACTTATTTTATATTCCAAAGATCATTACTAATAGGATAAATAAATTTATTGAAATTTTCATTTGGAATGGTGGTCGAGAGGGAAGGAAATATCATCTTATCAGATTGTATGAAATCAATTTGCCAAAGGAGAGGGCAGGATGCGGATTGCTGGAGGTGGATACATTCCGAAAAGCTCTTTTTATGAAATCACTTTGGAGATTCTAAAAGACTTCGGGTATCTGGAATGATATCATTAAATTTAAATATATAAATTCATTCAATATGGAGGATATGTATACCTTGGATCAGGGGATCGATAGGAGGGGATCTTATATCTAGAATGGATTTAGGATGATTTGGCCCATGTTTCACGGGATGTTACAATGGAATTTCGGTAATGGACGAAAACTTTTAATTGGGGCAAGAGACATTAGACGAAATCCATAGAATAACATGATTAGTACACAACTGATGAATCAATTAGAGGGTAGGGGAAGTTTCTTTTTGTGTCAAATTATTAAACAATAGGAGGAAGGAGTGCCAGGGTGGATGCAAACCATGGACATGGGGATTGATGGCCATATGGCTGAAGAATGGAATGCATATCTGGACAGATTAAAAATCATGGGATGTAGACATAACAGGACTAGAGATCAGATCACGTGGGGGGGAACCCTGGACAATGGCAAAATTAGTACTTTCGAGACATATAAAAATATGAACAATTTACAAGGAGATAAGGGTGAAAGATGTTGGTTTATGGAAATATGGAAGTTAAAGATACAATACTAAATTATTATCTTTTGACATGGTCTAATTTTATGAAGAGGGGTAAGATCAGACCTGGGATATGTTGTCTATGCATGGAAGCAGAAAAAGATAACATCCATCTCTTTTACAATTGTAAATTTACTGGTGAGATTTGGTATAACTTGTGCAATAATTTCAAATTATAGGAGCGGGAGTTCCTGTCTATCGAATATTGTACAAGATGGTGGTTTGAGAAAGGTAAAAAATACATGAGCATCCCACTTTATTTCCAATGGAGATTGTGGTGTGGAAGGAATAAATGGTTATTTAAAGATAAATAATGTTCTCCAGCATGGATAACTGCATGGATTATACTGATTTGGGAGGCTATGAGGACCCAAAAATGACCTCCTCGAGATCTTTCGATTAGATTAAGACCTTTTGAAATTCATTGTCGTACGAGTTTTTTTGACGGGGCATCACAAAACATGAGTTGTGGATGTGGAGCATGGCTTATTATTTCTGCTTAATGCAATTATAAGCTTCATTGGGTTGGAGGACAAGGGAAAAACATCAGGGCTGAGATGCCGAACCTGTCGGGGCTACTGTGGTTCTCCGAACATCTCTATATTGACAAGGTATGGGTATTTGAAGACTCACGGGTTCTAATTGATCATTTGAACCACCAGAACTCAATGACTCCTGGACATCTTTCAGCATGGATTGACAGGATTAATGATCTTATAAGAGCATTCTCCATCATCTCTTTAACTCGTATATATATATATATATATATATATATATATATATATATATATATATATATTGGGAAAAAAATGTGATTGCTGACAGGTTATCCAAGAAGGGACTGAGGGGGATTTTTAGAGAGATGCACTATGAACTTCTAGATGCATCAGGAAGTGAGGCTACAAGCACTGTCAATTTTTTTCAAAGGATACTACTGCTACTGATGTGGTTCTCCAAACATCTCTATATTGACAAGGTATGGGTATTCAAAGACTCACGGGTTCTAATTGATCATTTGAACCACCAGAACTCAACGACTCCCAGACATCTTTTAGCATGGATTGACAGGATTAATGATCTTAGAAGAGCATTTTCCATAATCTCTTTAACTCATACACACACACACACACACACACACACACACAGATATATATATATAGCGAAATGAATGTGACTGCTGACAGGTTATCCAAGAAGAGACTTAGGGGGATTTTCAGAGAGATGCACTATGAACTTCTATATGCATCCAGAAGTGAGGCTACGGGCACTGTCAAATTTTTTCGAAGGCTACTACTGCTAGAGATTCAACCATTAGGGTATGGAATAGATTTTAGAAGACAAGACCTATTTTTAATAAGAAAAAATACCGGATCCTCATGGAAATGGATAAAGCACTCAACATAGGGGTCCATTTTGTGGCATGAACAAGAATATTGATTAATCTGAGAAGGTTGGATCTAGTTGGAGTGGATCCCAGCTGAAGGAACACAGGAGAACATGGGTCCTTTTAAGAATGCACTGATATAACTTCTGAGACATGAACCTCTGACTTGATTTTTTATTTTTGTTTGGAACTTTGACAACACTATCCGAGAAATAGTTTGATAATATTGTTACATCTCATAATATTTTAATAAAAGTATACGAGGAGAATACTTTGTGAATGTAAATCTCATGAAAATTTAACATTGTGCTCGTACATTGTATATACCAGAGGTTTTTTTTTCCACTGAAGAAAAGAATGGTTGGTGATATTGGATTCATAAATTTAATAATTAATATTGAGTGACATGTTAAAAAAAATGGTTGGTGATATTGGATTCATAAATTTAGTAATTAATATTGAGTGAGCTGGAGATTTAATATATATTTTAAAATTGCAATTAAATTATAAATATATTGAGATTGGAATTGATTATGGAATTGCAATTTTTCATATGGTTGAGAATAATTCAATAGATAATAGAGACTTAATTAGAAGAAATTAAATAATGCTAATCATAATGGAAGGAGCCATGTTAAAAATATAAAAAAAAATTGAAAAAAAAAGGATTGGTCAAAGGTAAATAATTTAAATATTAAAATTACCAATTAATAAATAAATTAAAATTGGAGTTAAGAAGGAGCCATGTTAAAAATATAATAAAAGGATTGACAAAAAATATGGATTGGTCAAAGGTAAATAATTTAAGTATTCAAATTACGAATTAATAAATAAATTAAAATTAAAGTTAAGAAGGGAGATATTAATAGAACCTTTAGGTAAAGATGAGGAAGGCAAAGAAATAGTATTCATAAGAATATGTTTTATAATATAAAAATAGGGGACAATTATAGTAACCAAAGAGCTTAGGAGGGATTAGAATTTAAGGTGGAAGATAATATCTTAGATAAAATAAAATGAAGAGTGGGCTTCTAGGAATGGCTTAAATGGTAGCCATCATTTAGATTAAAATTTTTAGGATATTTTTCTGTTTTTTTGGTGAATTTAGTAGGACCTTTCTATTTTCTATTTATATTTGAAAAGCATGTTACAAAATTATAAATTCAGTCTATGGCCTCAACCTACCCGTAGGAAACTAGGTCTGTTGGCCATCTCAGTGCATGAAAAGCAAACTAAAATTGGAATAATTTCATCCGTCTATGTCCATCATGAGTTATCTATTCTAGTTCATACCTTTCTACATGCTGAAAATAAAAACTGAGTTCATACAAAATTGTAAATTTCATAAAACAACATTTTAAAAGGAGCCACTAGGTATCTGAAGAAGAGACTGGAGCAGGGTCTTTTACTGTAGACCCTGGCATGTCCACTTGCTGGAGTTGCTGGAGCTGCTTTTCCATATGACCCACGTGATCATCAAGTCTACTAATGCGATCGGCTACCTGATACTGGGTGATTTTAATATGATGAAGCTGGTTTTGCATATCCTGTAGCATGTCCTTGAGGCTGTTTTCTATCTTTGGATGGTATTTTTGAACCTGGCTAGGGGGAAAACTCTGCATGGCCTTTGCAAGAAGACACTTAATTATCCAGTATGTGTGGATAGTCTGCTGGAATAATGTGAGTCGGCCTCGGGTATTGCCTGGGTCGGTTATGAAATCCAAGATTTCAGTTTCAGCTTCATTGTCCTCAGGATCTGTCTGTATATCCCTTTCCTAGCCACGAATTTCCTGGCGAATCGTGGATGAATTTCCCATGACATACGTTGCTGCAAGATTCTCTAGAATCTCCAAATTTGATTTCCTACCACGTTTCTTTGGGGCTGGCTTAGACTGAACCTGTTGTTTCCCTTTTCCAATTTCGGAGGATGACCTACGCTTCCCCATGGCGCACAAGAACCTAAATTTCAACACTGGCATGTAGCAATACAAAATCAGGGAGAAGTCAGCATAAAGGGACCACCAAGTTTTCATCCCGTTAGCATCAATGGTGTTTTTACTAAACAAGGCGAGCACTAGTAACCTTAGGAACCTAGAATTTCCACAGTACAGTAAGGCGGTTTGACTACGTATAGCACAGTAAGCCAAGGACCCTGTTTCCCGACTCGACTTCCTGAACCTCTGTGCAAAGGTAACCGGGGGAGAATGAAGCGGAACAGAGCACACATGGTTGTTGAAGGACAAACTCCCGAAACAAATATTGACCATTAAAGCCCAACCCAGAAAACATGGTAGATTCATCCATTGGAGAGAATGCATACATAAATGCCATAGTATGTCCCAATGGGTTTGAAAATTACATCTACTTAAGTGGACCATACAGCATCTACGAAAAATGAACCATAAAACAACTATTACAATGACCCATACCACATCTACGAAGTCTGTAGCCCTGGTTGCGACCTGAATCCAATGACAAACCCTTCCTACTAAATGCCACCATGGTACCTTCAGGGTGCCAAACAAAATCAACTTGACTCTGGGCTCAGAGCTAAAAGGATAGACAACACAGTAATTAAATTTTATTAGCATGTTGCAAGGCTCTCGGAAACAAGGGTTAACCAGCTGCAATTTAGGAACAAAACTGAAAAACATAAAGATAACCAAATCCTCCATTTTAATCTTCAAGGAACCCGAAACCATAGCGACTGTAACCATGAGAACAAGGAGAAAACTGTGTGCATACCACCACCTGGTCGAGTGAAAAATGCCTGACTTCCTCCACTGATGCCTCCAAACGCTTGCATGCAAGGAGCGATGCGTGCACGAATGAAGGCGAGGAGGTGGCCGACTTACCGTTTGTAAAACATTCCTTCGGCGGTCTGACAACACAGGCTGTCCACCCAGCATACTAACTAAAGAGCGGATTTTCACGTACTGCTGTGAGATAAAACTCCAATGCGCCATTATGATGCTTGATGGTTTGGAGGATGAACAAACCGCCATCTTTCTACACCTCTTAAATGCTTTGGGACAGGTGTACACCCCGATCGGGGGATTTTTTAGGATATTTTTAAGATATTTTTCAATTTCAAAGGCTTCTCTAATAATCCAGTAAGAAAGGTAAGGAGCAAAAGTGAAATTTTGAGTATTAATTAATTATTAACTTTACAAATCCAATACCACGGGCCATTTTACATATCCAATGGTGATGTTTCTGTTATTTTTCAACCTTTTAATAGCAAATGGACTAGTAATTAATAATTACTCTTCTACCTTCATTCAATTCTTACGTTGGCAATGTTCTTATTGTTCTTTTTCTCTAAAGTCTATCTTCCTCATTAGATAAGCTTTGTGCCCTTAAAGATGGGTGATGTGTTCACCGAGAAAAACTGAGCTCTTCATACATAATGCACAAGCCTTCATAAATAACTATTAAAATGACAAAATTTAATATATTATTAATTTGGTAACTTTAAAAACAAATAATTATTTTAATTTAAAATTATATAAATATTTAAAATCCAGTAGTCTATTTAATATATAAAATGATTTTTTTAGTTAAAAAGTTATTTAGTCTAGTTAATTTTGATTAAATTTTCACAAAATTCATTTTGTGCAGTTAATTTTAACTAAAATTTAGTAGAGATTTTTAAAAACTTAAATAGTTTAAATTATAAAATTATGAATTCCAAAGATTTTCAGAGTATTGAATTTATTTATTTATTAAAATATATTTTAAATTTAAAAAAAAACATAAATTGATTTGAAATTATATTTCTAAAAAATCGATACATTTATAAATTAAAACGGCAAAATATATATTTAATGAAGCTAGACCGGGTCAAATTTCAAAACCTATAAACCCCAAATATATATTAAATGGAAACACTAATCGCATGTAGTGGTTATAAAGCTTGGGTGAATATGCATATCTACCTTAATCGCTCTGTTGTACTCGGTATCGCATATCATCTAGGTTCGTCGCTGTGTTGTTCTCGGTATCATTTCGTTTTATTGAAATCGCAACACCTGCAACACTTGAAATTGAAATTGCAGGATGAACACTGGCGTCGAGATTTGAACGCGCAAATTGCAGGACGAACAGCGGTTTGATGCATCAAAACACTGCCTGTTGGAGTACCTGCCTGACTCCATTCTCCACGACATTCTCTCCCGCCTACAGATCTGTGATCTCTAAGATTGGGACCACACTATTTCGTCCTCCAAAGATTTTCATCAGATATATGATGAGAGAAACAACGAGTCGTGGATTGCTCTCACAAATGATCACCGGAATCCCGACAGCTTTCACCTCTTCAACAAATCTAACCAGTGGGTCTTTTTCCAGGTTAGCTGTCACGCAGATCAGAGTGGAGGTTGGCTCCTCCAAGTAGTTGCAGAGGGTGTTATGCTTCTGGTCAGCAGGGAAGGGGAAATGGTAGCTGCTAATATGTTAACAAAACGCTTTCGACCACTGCCCGATACGAAGGTGAGCACAAGGCTTGGCCTCCAGTCGTGTTTGAAGAAGAAGCTGTGGGCAAGCAACTCCACAAGTAGGTGTGTGCAGCCGCCCATGTACATGGACATTGTGGTGGATCAGAACCCAGAGGCAGCCCGTCAAGCGTTTAGGGTGATAGTGTGGGGAGAATCGAGATCAAATCAGGTACATTGTCTTCTTTATACCTCTACTACAGACACATGGAGTGTAAGGCTCTGTTCAGGCATAGACGCTACCTTATTCAGGCAACCATTTGTTTTCTGCATAGATGGCAACAACACCATCTATTTCACCTGCTTAAATCCATATATAATAGCGAAATATAACATAGAAAACGGGTTGCTGGAAAACTTATGGCCGCTACAGCGGAGAGTGTTAGGAGGGTTAAAGGATCAGTCGCTGAACATTCTGATGGTGGTCGATAGCGACAGAATATTATTTAAAATATATATTTTTAAGAAAATAAGAAAATTATTTTTTAAGAAAATTAAGAAATTTCCATTTTTAAAATATATATTTTTAAAATTTTATTTAAAAAAAAAATTAAGATGGTTATTTTTTAATTTTTTATAATTAATTTTAAAAATGGTATATTAAAATTTAACATTATGGAATGTCATCTACAAGATCATATTTCTCTTTAGTCTATTTCTCTTTGCAATGTCATCTACAAGATCATATCCAAGGTCCTAGTCAATTGTATTAAAACCATACTCTCTCCTCATCTCCGAGCACCAAACATAGAAGGTAGACAAATCCTGGACAATATCATACTCTCCCAAGAAATAATTCACTCCCTCAAAATCTCAAAGAAATCGGGATGCTAATGTAATTGGACATGTCCAAAGCCTTCGACAAAATTAGCTGGGAATATACAAGGAAAATCCTAGAGGCTTTCGGCTTCAACCAAGTTTGCATCAAATGGATCATGGCTATGGTAATAGGTGCATTTTTCTCTATTCTACTCAATGGTTCTCCCTCCCAAATCATCACCCCCACTCGAGGCATCACGAAAGGCAACCCCCTTTCTCCCTTCCTCTTTGTCATCTTGGCTGAAGGTTTAAGTCATTCCATCTCAGCAGCCTCCTCCCTAAACTCCATCTCCAGCATCAAACTCTATCCATCTGCTTCCCCCTCCACTCATCAACAATTTGTTGATGACACCCTGCTCATGGGCACTCCCACTGTTAAAGAAGCCCTGGCCTTTAAATCCATCTCGTCTCATTTCTAGGAGGTATCAGGCATGACCATCAACGTGGAAAAATCCAATTTGTTATTTCTCAACACCCCACTTCCCATCGAGTAAAATATTTCCAGAATTCTGGATTTTAAACTCAGCTCCTTCCATTGCAAATATCTCCGGGTCCCCCTCTCAGACAAATTGCTCATTAAATCCAATTTGGGAAATATCACAACCAAGCTGTAAAAACATGTAAACAAATGGCCCTTCAGAACTCTTAATTTCGTTGGCAGACTAGTACTTGTCAATTCAGTCTTGCAAGCCATTCCCCTCTACCAATACTCAGCCCTGGTCTCCCCCAAATACATTTCTTGCCATCTTCGGAACATCCAAAGAAATTTCCTCTGGAAATGAAAAAAGGACAACAACAAATGGGCTCTTGTGGCCTCGGAAAAAGTCCGCAAGGCACAGCATGAAGGAGGCTTTGGTCTAAGAGACCCAGAGAACATGGGAAAAGCTTTGGGGGCTAAGATGTGTTGGAGATGGATCACCAACCACCAATATTCCTGTGCCACTCTATGGAAATCTAAATACGCTCCCACTCACATCCCAGATGACGTCATCCACTTAAACAACACCATCAAAGGCTCTACAACATGGAATCAAGCATTAGAAAATAGGAAAATCATCCAAGATCACTGTTTTTGGGAAATTGGCAATGGAGAAGAAGTTGCTTAATTCTGGGAGGATGAATGGAAACAAAGCCCCAAGATAAATCGAAAGCAGTATTAATAGATAAAAATTCACGTGTAAAAAAAATTAAAAAATTCCTGGTTAAACACTACTGGAAGGAGATCAATGAAAATAAAGGCTGGAGAGAATGACTTGCTGCTTCCGACTGGGACCACGACACCTATCTGATATCTTGGAAAAATCTCTCTGAAGAGATAACTCAGACACATATACCAAGGACGGGAGGGAATGACAAACTAATATGGGGGAAGAACCCATCAAGCCACTTTAACCTCAAGGAAGCCTACTGATATGTGATCTCCCCCAATCCCATCCCTAGAGCATAAATGGAAAGACATATGGACAGTAAAGCACTGCCCAAAAATCTCCATCTTCCTTTGGATCATCTTGCAAAGGAAAATTCTCACATGGGACAAGCTCCAAAACAAGGGCTTCATGGAGCCCTCTAGATGCATTCTTTGCAGACTTGAGGAGGAGACTACCAACCACTTACTCAATGATTGCTCTTTTGCCTCTAAAATTTGGAACTCAGCCTCCCTGATCTTCAAAATCATTAATAATGACCCTTCCTCCATTCTTCTAACCATTGAGAACTAGTGCTCCTCTTATTCCTCACATCCACAGATTAATCATGCATGGACCCTTTTACCAGGTGTCATCTGTTGGTCCCTTTGGAAGGAAAGGAATTCTAGAACTTTCAAATATGTGCAACAACCCAAGAACAATTAATATCCTCCATCAGGAAAATCATCCAGGAAATGACAGGCCTCCTCCAATCTTCCTCTCCCTCCAACCACTCTCGAGAGGATCTTCAGATCATCCATTTGCTAAACCTCTCTCTCCCCACTCTCCCCCCCCTCCCCTGATCTCCCTCAATCCCCTCCCTCAGATTGATGCCCTGGCTTGACACCCCCCAGAGATTGGCTTCATCAAGCTAAATTATGACGACATTAGTAATGGAAATGCTGGTAACTCTGGCTTCAGGGGAGCTTTCATAAATCACGCTGGGCAAATCTTATGGCTTTATGAAGGCAACCTAGGACACTCAACCAGCAATGTTGTTGAACATTAAGCATTGGAGCATGGTTTAGCGATCACTCGGGATCATAACTTTTGGTCACTAATTATTGAAGGAGACTCAATGGTGGCTACACATATCTGTCAAAAAATTCAACAAGAGCACAAATCAAACTGGGTGTCGCACATCTGGTGGCTAAACAATATCCTCCACAGAATCGAAACACATATCAAATATGCTAAAGGTGTTTCCCTAGAGGCGGTCAGATGCAAGGCGAACCATCTGGCGGACTGACGTGCAAATGACAAGGCTAATGGAAATCTTTGCATCCTTTCCCATGTCTGGGATGATTATCAGCAACCCAATGAAAATCATGATTGTGCCATCATTATGAGGATAAACATATCTAGCCAAAACAACCTGTCAGTGGATCCCCACGAACCTTAGCTATGATTCCCTTTTATGGAACCTCCCTTTATAGCAGGTGAAGTACCTCGGTAGTAACTGTTAGCTGCCATGGGAGCCCATCCACCACCCTGCTGCCATGTCATCTGAATTCCCTTCTGACCAGAGCAGGTAGATCCATCATTAGTCCTCTCTTGCTCTCACATCATCCCAGTTGGTCTGCTGCTTATATGTTTCAGATCTTCAATCCTCTTTCTCTCATCCCATATTTTTCTTCTCCTTCCGTTGTTTTGGTCTATAGTCAGAAATCACTCGACCCTTCACTCTTCATCTGCTTCGCATTATCTGCTTCCCTCCCCGTTAGCTTATGCACCATCATCTCCCCAGCTCTCCCTTCCTTCACTCTGTCATGTACACCTCACGCAACACCTCTTCTACCTCTAGAGGGAATAACCAAGGCACTGGCCATGACAGAAGATCCCATGCCTCTCGATGGGCCTCTCCCAGTACGTTGCTAACAACAAGGGTAGAGGCTACTGCCACTACTACACTAAGGGCATTTTAAGACATTTATTTAAGACAAAATAAATCTTTTGTCTTAAAAACTCACTTTTTATTTTAGTTATTTTATATTAAAATTTAATATCAATTGAATTGTCTTAAATATAAAATTTAAGACAAAAGTAATGTGAGACAAAAATAGTTTGAGACAAAACTTTATATTTAAGACAAAAACAGTTCGAGACAAATATTTTATGACAAAACTTTATATTTAAGACACAAAAATATTTTAAGACAAAAATAGTTTGAGACAAAATTATTTTAAGACAAAACTTTATATTTAAGACAAAAGAAGTTTGAGACAAAAATATTTTAATATAAAACTTTATATTTAAGACAATGACAACCTAAGACAATGACAATTAAGACGAAACTCATTTAAGACAATTAGCAATTAAGACAAAACCATTAGCAATACTTCATAATAAGGTGATTGTCAAATGACTTACATTCCATGAACTAAAATTGTTTATTTTTTTTAAAAGGTGAAAAATTTTAAATTACTTCATCTAAACTTTCATATAAATTTGCAAGAAATTAAATACAATATAACAATAATTTTTTTTTCTCAATTGTTATATATATATATATATATATATATATCAAAACTATACATAAAGAAATAAAATAAAAAATACAAATTCATCCATATATGGATTTTAAACTTTCATTATTTTCACTCAAATTCCGTGAATGGATAGTGGATAATTATAATTTTAATTTTTGAAAATAGATATTCAAACCACATGAAATTTGATCATGTCAATTTTATTTCTTTTATATTTTATTTTTCCTTTTTCATTAAACTGCATTCTAAAAATATAATAAATAAATAGATAAAAAAAAATTATTATTTTTTGGTTGGCCACTCAAGGGGATTTAAATTTGAATCTCATGTTTTAACATAATACTTCATAACAAGGTGATTGTCAAATGAGTTACATTCCATGAACTACATTGTTTATTTTTTTAAATATGTGAAAAAGTTTAAATTACTTCAACTAAACTTTCATATAAATTTGCAAGAAATTAAATACAATATAACTATGAATAAAAATAAAAAATCTCAATTGTTTTATATAAATTTTTTTTCCAAAGAAAAAATCGGCAACTTTATATTAAAATTAATGAAAGTTACAACTTTGCACATGCATTTAAGCATTTCTAGATGCCCTATGGGCCCGTGTGCATATGCACACTAGTCACTGTAGCTAGGCTACCAAAAATAAACTTACAAAAAGCCTGCAAGGGCTGGGCTTGTCATGCTTTCCCTTTGTCATGAGTGGTAAGAAAAATAAAATACATGGGGAGAAAATTAAGTTTTTCTCCCCTTCTTCTTTCTAACCTTCCTCCAAGCACCTTGTGATGGCATGGTAGTGATAAGGGCTATCTGGTTTTCTTCAGTGTTTGTACCATTATCCTTATTTGAATCTGAATTGTCTGAAATGTGTTGTCTTTTGTTACCCCCGAGGTCTGTTGCCACTTTTTATTTTGTCAACTTGGCCGAGGGGGTGATGTCGAGGGGGTCTTCCATCTCCTATTATTTTGTACTTTTGGTTTGAGAACATCTTCTTCTTCTTCTTTTTCCTCCTCCTCTTCTAGCTCGCTTGTGGGAAATTTCCACCCTTTCGAAATTTTCACTGTCTTTTTTTTTCTTTTCATGTTGTCTCTTTTTGCTTCCGGACATGTATTTTTCAAATGGCCAGTGTTTCTACAGATTCAACACCTGAATGTAGTATTTTCGAAGTCAAGATGCTGTATCCATTTCTTTTGTTTGTGTGTCAAATGTATGCATTCTGGCATCCCTTTACTGAGGTCCACATCCATGCAAATACGAGCGAGCAAAAGTGTAGATACGCTCCTCTAAGCCTTGTGTATCTATTTTGATGTATCGCTCCAGAATGTTCCCAATGCAAGTAAGAACACTTTCATTCCAGAAATGCAAGGGCATATTGTAAATTCGGACCCAGACTGGAATTCTGGACACTTCCATGGTGTTTGCGTTGAAATCTGAGAACCAAGGTGTGATGAAGAGCCCAGTGGAGCCCCAGAACCATGGTCCCACTCTCAGAATGTTATCTCTGGCTTCCGAGGATGAAAACTTGAAATTGAAAAACCCTTTGAACAAAGGTGGATTTCACAGTCCATAGTCCAGTTTGTGAAAATCCAATGGAACAACTCCATTGGTTTTGGCCAGAAACTGTTGAATCTACAGATAATCGTTTGTGGTTCATTAAAAATTCAGTTTTCATCTACATCTGTAAGCTCTATGTTCAATTTTGATATGATATTCATTTTCTCAACAATGTAAGGTTTGGGATCATTGTCTGTTGTTTCCACTGGAGTAGCGATTTTGAGTTTTCCCTTTAAATATTCTTGTAGGAGGGCCTTTCAAATTTTCATGTCTTGAGGTGCTGGTTCCTTTATTGTTGTGAAACCAGCTCCAAAAAGAGAAGAAAAGAGATATCAACGCCTTAGAAATAAGCCACTCTGAGGGGGCAACCTCCAATACATTACATGAATGAACAATTCTTAGATGATTCAAATTAAAAACCCCCTTTCTATATATAGGAGTCCATGGGGCCACAATGTAATCCTAGCACACCTAAAAATAATAATTTAAGGGCACAATAATAACAATAAGGGGGTTACACTAACAACAATAAGGGACTATACTAGTAATATAGGGACCTAACATGCCCCTCTACCTTAAAAATGTGTTGTCCTCAACGCTTGAGTAGCTCTGGGTGCTTCTATATAAAATTCGCATCCTCCCATGTAGAATCTTCAGTGGGTAAGTTCTTCCACTTGATGAGATACTGTGAAATTGATCGATTTCGTAGTTGTCGAGTTCTTGTTTCCGTGACTGCTTCAAGTTCCAATATGATTTTTCCTTCCTCATCAAGTTATGGCAATATTGTTTGAACTGGAATATTTTCACCTATAACCTTCTTTAAGCATGAAACATGGAAAATTGGATGTACTCGTGAAGAAGCAGGAAGCTCCAATTTGTATGCCATAGTACCAATCTTTTGCAACACCTTGTAAGGACCATAGTACTTTGGCGATACTTTATTATCCTTCTTAGCTTGCTTGAGGGACATTTGTTTGTATGGTTGTAGCCGTAAAAATACCCTGTCTCCTACATCAAAACTTCTCTCGCTGCGATGTTAATCTGCCTATTGTTTCATTCAATTTTCTGCCAAATTTAGGTTGTCCTTTAAGAGTTGGAGAACTTCTTCTTGATGTTCGATGTGATCTTCAAATGTTTGAACCCTCGAATTTTCTCTCAAAGATGATGTGATGGATGGTGGATGATATCCATAAAGTTCCATAAATGGGGTCATTTTTGCTGCAGTATGGAAGGAAGTGTTATACCACCATTCAGCGAGAGGTAACCACTTGACCCATTGTGTTTGTTTATCAGATAAAAAACAACGAAGATATCCTTCCAAGCATTTATTTACTATCTCAGTTTGACCATCAGATTGAGGATGATAAGATGAGCTATGAGCTAATTGAGTACCCAAACAAGAAAATAACTCTGTCCAAAAATTTCCAGTAAAAATGGGATCTCTGTCGCTCACAATAACCCTTGGGTTTCCATGTAGCTTTCGAATTGTGTCCATAAATGTAGTAGCAACTGTACTTGCTTTAAATGGATGAGATAATGCACAAAAGTGTGCATACTTGGTAAGTCTATCAACTACCACCATGATGACACTCTTTCCTTCGGACTTAGGTAAACCTGTGATAAAATCCATTGAAATCTCCTCCCAAAATTGACTTGGAATGGATAAAGGTTGTAGAAGTCCCAGGGTCTTAATTGTCTCAACTTTATTCTGCTGGCAAACCAAACATTCCGCCACAAACTTTTGAATATCAGATTTAAGGCCATCCCAAAAAAAATTCTTTCTTCACCCTGTGGTAAGTTTTTAAAAATCCTGAGTGTCCTCCTAAAGGAGAAGTGTGCAATTCCAAAAGAATATTTTGTTTTAGTTGGGAATTCTTACAAAGATATAAGTGATCTTTTTACCATAAGGAATCATTTTTCCAACTAAATGTATCAGATGTACTAGGATCTTGCTGCAACTTTTGAATGAGTGTCCATACATCTTTTTCCTTCTTCCATTCATCTCTTGCTTCGGTTATCCAATCTGGTTGGATAATAGAAATGCCACAAAGCAATGCTTCCACCTCTTCATTCTTTCTTGAGAGTGCATCTGCAACAACATTAAGCTTTCCCTTTTTGTATATTATTTCAAAGTCATAACCCAACATCTTTGTGACCCATTTTTGCTGCTCTTCTGAAGATAGTCTTTGTTCCAAAAAGTGTTTAAGACTATCATGATCAGTTTTTACCTTGACGTGTCTTCTCATTAGGTAAGTTCTCCATTTCTTTAGTGCATGCAGTATTTCTAACATTTCCTTCTCATAAATAGGTTTCTGCAAATACATTCCTTTGATTGGATGACTTTCAAAAGCAATGGGTCTTCCTTCTTGCATTAAAACAACACCAATTCCATTTCCTGAGGCATCACATTCCACAATAAAGGTTTTTGTGAAGTCTGGTGTAGCTAAGACTGGTGCTAGGCACATTTCCTCTTTAAGTTGTTCAAAGGCCTTAGTTGCTTCAGGAGTCCATGAAAGTGCATCTTTCTTCAATAATGTTGTTAGAGGTGCTGCTATTCTCCCATAATTCTTAACAAAATTTCGATAATACCCTGTTAACCCGAGAAATCCTCGCAACTACTTTATGGTTGTGGGGAATTTCCATTCCTTAATGGCTTAAATTTTGTTAGGGTCTACCTTAACACCTTCATGAGATACAATATGAGCCAGATATTCCACCTCTTGTACTCCAAAGAAACATTTGGATGTTTTTGCATATAATTGTTTCTCCTACAATAGTTTGAGCACCCTGTCAACATGTTGAACATGATCCTTCCAAGACCTGTTGTAGATTAGTATATCATCAAAAAATACTAGCACAAATTTTCTAAGGGTTTGAAAATGGAATTCATCAACCCTTCCAATGTATAAGGTGCATTGGTAAGGCCTAAATGCATGACCAAAAATTCATAATGACCCCCATGAGTTCGAAATGTTGTTTTCGAAATATCTTCAGTCTTCATTCTAATTTGATGATACCCTGAACGAAGATCCAATTTGGTAAAATAAATTTCTCCATGTAATTCATCCAATAATTCATCAATCATAGGAATGGGAAATTTATCTTTAATGGTGAGCTTATTGAGCTCCCTATAATCTGAACACATGCTCCATGATCCATCTGTCTTGTGTACCAATACTACAGGAGCAGAGAAAGAACTTTGAATAGGTTGAATTATACCTGCCTCTAACATTTCTGCAATCATACGTTCAATTTCACTCATTTGGACATAAGGATATCTATAAGGTCTGATGTTTGGAGGAAGACTTCCTGGAATCAAATGAATAGCATCATCATGATCACAAATAGGTGGGAGTCCTTTTGGAGTTTTAGAAACCTTGGAATGATTGTCCAAGACTTTTTGGAGATCTGTAGAGCTAGACGATTTTGATGTTGGAGCTTCTAGTGAGCATAATTGTGCAATTACGCCTCATTGTTCTTTCTTTAGAAGCTTTTTCATGACATTAGAGCTTATTATCTTTCTCGGCTTCCCTACTGTTACACAACAATTTGTCACCATCCCTGCAATTCCCCATCCCGCACATTGGAGGGCTCATTCCGTGACATATGAGTAGTGACATAACTTGAAAACACTTTCATGGCATTCCCCTGAACATGTACTTTCATTTCCCTGAAGACAACTCCTTGTGAAAAACCCTAAAAATAGCCTTTTTTGCATTGGCGCGGGTACATAGTTCAGCCCTCGCGCCAAGGGGGCAAATCCTACAAAGAGGGCCCGCCAATTGGCGTTCTGTCTCAGAGCCACACTTGCGCTAGGCTTAATAAAGGGTGTTTTTTAAAAATAAATGGTGGAAGATTGACACCAACCAACTCCTGAACTAGTCTCTAAATTGGGTTGGGACGTTTGTCTCTGCATTTCCATGTAGAGGAAGTAGTTTTCCACCTCTCGTGGAAGCTTCCTTGAGGATAGGGCCAATCCCATGATTGTAGGGATCCTAACTCCTCTTCCACCATATATATAAGCTTGCCATTTCCCTTTGCAAGCTTGTCTCCAAGAATCTCCAAGAGCCTTCATATCCCAAAGAATGCTGCAATAGTCCTCATAGTGTCAAATCAAGAGCAAGGAGATTGACGATCGAAGAGAGAGGCTTGTCCCCATTCCTGACAAGTTTTACTGAGACGTGTTCCATTGAAGACCCGCCGAAGGAAGGTTCAGTGTCAGAGCTTGGTTTTATTTTCATTTTATGAATTAATCATAAGTGACTATTGGTTATGGTTCCACTCGTATTGTTCATTATGATCATGAGTTGTGTCTTCTCTGACTGATACATAATTGCATATATTGGGTTTTATGCTTGTGTTTGTTGTGTTTCTTGCGTGTGCAGGTGTTCGATCGTGGCAAGAGAAAGGAATGTGATCTACTAGAGCAAAGAAATGGGAACATCATCTTCTCTACGAACAACAACGTTGGATTTGATGTAGGCCTTCTTCGCAAGTTGGTTTATTATAATTAGGAACCTACGCCTTAGCGTGATACGATTGTTTCTAGACCCGATCTGGGCTAGTAGGGATCGCCTCTGTCCACATAGGGGATTTACCTCTACAAAAAATTGGCGACTCCACTGGGGAATGAACCCAGAATCTCTGGTTTTGTAGAGGTAAATCCCCTCTGCGGATAGAGGTGATCCCTACTAGCCTAGATCGGGTCTAGCAACAATCGTATCACGCTAAGGTGCAGGTTCCTAATTACAATAAACCAACTTGCGAAGAAGGCCTACCTCAAGTCCAACGCTGTTGTTCGTAGAGAAGATGATGTTTCCGTTTCTTTGCTCCAGCAGATCACAATCCTTTCACTTGCCACGATCGAACACCTACACACGCAAGAAACACAATAAACATAAGCGTAAAACCCAATATATGCAATTATGTATCAGTCAGAGAAGACATAACTCATGATCATAATGAACAATACAAGTGGAACCATAACCAATTGTCGCTTATCATTAATTCATCAAAGGAAAATACAACCAGGCTCTGACGTTGAACCTTCCTTTGGCGGGTTGTCAGCAGAACATGTCTCAGTAAAACTTGTCAGGAATGGGGACAAGCCTCTCTCTTCGATCGTCAATCTCCTTGCTCTTGATTTGACACTATGAGGACTATTGCAACATTCTTTGGGCTATGAAGTCTCTTGAAGATTCTTGGAGACTAGCTTGCAAAGGGAAATGGAAAGCTTATATAGATGGTGGAAGAGGAGTTGGGATCCCTACAATCATGGGACTGGCCCTATCCTCAAGGAAGCTTCAATGAGAGGTGGCAAACTACTTCCTCTACATGGAAATCTGGAGCCAAACATCCCAACCCAATTTAGAGACTAGTTCAGGAGTTGGTTGGAGTCAATTTTTTGTAGAGGTAAATCCCCTCTACGGACAGAGGCGATCCCTACTAGCCCAGATCGGGTCTAGCAACAATCGTATCACGCTAAGGCGCAGGTTCCTAATTACAATAAACCAACTTGCGAAAAAGGCCTACCTCAAGTCCAACGTTGTTGTTCATAGAGAAGATGATGTTCCCGTTTCTTTGCTCCAGCAGATCACAATCCTTTCGCTTGCCACGATCGAACACTTGCACACGCAAGAAACACAACAAAAACAAGCGTAAAATCCAATATATGCAATTATGTATCAGTCAGAGAAGACACAAATCATGATCATAATGAACAATACGAGTGGAACCATAACCAATAGTTGTTTATCATTAATTCATCAAAGGAAAATACAACCAGGCTCTGACGCTGAACCTTCCTTCGGCGGGTCGTCAGCGGAACACGTCTCAGTAAAAATTGTTAGGAATGGGGACAAGCCTCTCTCTTCGATCGTCAATCCCCTTGCTCTTGATTGAACACTATGAGGATTATTGCAGCATTCTTTGGGCTATGAAGGCTCTTGGAGATTCTTGGAGACTAGCTTGCAAAGGGAAATGGAAAGCTTATATAGATGGTGGAAGAGGAGTTGGGATCCCTACAATCATGGGATTGGCCCTATCCTCAAGGAAGCTTCCATGAGAGGTGGTAAACTACTTCCTTTACATGGAAATCCGGAGCCAAAAATCCCAACCCAATTTAGAGACCAGTTCAGGAGTTGGTTGGAGTCAATCTTCTGCCATTTATTTTTAAAAAACACCGTTTATTAAGCCTGGTGCGAGTGCGGCTCTGAGATAGAGCGCCAATTGGCGTGCCCTCTTTGGAGGATTTGCCCCCTTGGTGCGAGGGCTGAACTGTGTACCCGCGCCAATGAAAAAATGCTATTTTTAGGGTTTTTGACAAGGAGTTGTCTTCAGGGCAATGAAAGTACATGTTCAGGGGAATTCCATGAAAGTGTTTTCAAGTTATGTCACTGCTCACAGGTCACGGAATGAGCCCTCCAATGTGCGGGATGGGGAATTGCAGGGACGGTGACAAATTGTTGTGTAACAAATGCCCCCTAAAGCATGAGGCCTGAAAGAGAGAGAGGGGTGAAATGCTTTACGAGAACGTGTCCAACTGAAAACACCACCATTGGAAAACCTGCGTAGAGAAGCACAACTGATATCTCAGATACATGATATATATGTGGTATGGGCGCAGCCATCAAATAACAGAGTATACAATAATCCAGATACGAGGCATGGACGCAGCCATCCAGTAAGGATCGATAAATAGACTCAAGTATGGTTGTAGCCATCCAATCAGTGAGTCATGTAACTAATCATAATAATCCAGAAAATCGTAGCCTAGATTCCAACAGAAAAAATCCATGGTCTTGCGCTCCATCTCGACCCGAAAAAAGTACAAGTTCAAGCATGCGAATAAGTGAGCTGAAGTCGAACATGCGAGAACATCGCCTTATTACCATCCAATGATGAAAGTTGTTAACAGATGTGAGAGGTACCACCATTAATGAAAATGGTCCTCAAGGTACTACAGGTACAATCTACGGCATGTGAATCAATGAGCTGGCATCGAACACCCGCAGAATCACTCGATTGGAGGCCAGTGATGAAAACCTCACGTCGAACGTGAAGAACCTTCCATTGAGGCATGCAAGTTCCAAGGTACCAGAAGGGAGTCTCTAGATCAGCTTCCCGGATAATGAGCTGAAGTCGACAGGAAGTGACCTTGATCGAAGGTGGGCCATAGTGTTTCCCACATCATCGACACGAGACAGAGGAACATAATGTCTTTGTGAATCATGATCGGATGAGAATCAGAGGAAGGTTGATACTTGCAGAGGTCAACTTCTCTTGAACATATAGGTGGCACGACAGTGGATTTGGCAGTATTTGACATCAAAAGATCAGAGGTCATGATGACAAGGCAAAGAGCAGATGAGAGGTCAAAAGGATCACCCAAACCCACGGAGGCAAGCGAAAAAACAAGATGAGATGTCCCCAACCCGACATGAATGCAGACGAGTGCCATGTTCAAGAGCGACATACTGCCGATACGGCAATGATTTGATTCCATTCTTCCCCCACCATTTCTGGCGAGTACCTCTTTATTTTTACACAAGCTTGAAGAGGATACCATATGCTTGTCATATAAATTCGTCCTTCGGATGAATCCATCCTAGTACATTTAACGAGCCCTAGGAAGGAGAAACTCGAATAACGTCATGATTGACAATTTCCGATGTCATTTAGGTTTAACGATTCTAACAAAGGAAGAACTCGACGTCTTTTCATGTTTAGAGAGTTTGAAAAGACAAGAGAAAAGTAAACTCCAATGGTCCCTTTTCGTAAATAGTTCCTCAGATCCGAAAAGATAGAAAACAATGTCTAAGAAAGCATCCTAGTCGCGATAGGCTAGGGTATTCCTTTTTCATAAATAATCTATCCCAGCCCGAAAAAGGGGTAAACATATACTGGGTAGATGTCGTTTCGTAACCACTTTAACGAGATCGAAATGACAAGGGACTCAACAATATTTTCATGTTTAGAGAGTTAGAAAAGAGCTGAAATATGACTCCTCCTGGAGGAACGAGTGGTATAAAGGGTAGAAACTAGTTTCGGTAATGGTGGAACTGCTCAGAACAAGTAAAGGTCAAGAGGCTGGCTAACAAGACCACTCATCGCAGCGGTTCCTCAGGAACAGGTAAAACAACCAAGTGAAGGCATATGATCGGCCAAGCAGATAGTGACGATGGAGTGAGAAAACCAAGGCTCATCTGGCAAAACAGGTTGATAAAATGGCAATCATGAGAGGTAAAATGGGAAATGTTTCATTTTTACACAAGCTTGAAATGAGGAAACTCTGCTTGAAGTTGGTTTTGATTTTTACACAAGCTTGAAACAAAAATAAACTATGCTTGAAACCGGTTTCATTTTTACACAAGCTTGAAACAGAAACAAACTATGCTTGAAAAAGTAAGCATGCTCCCCAGCATGGTGACTCAATTCGAGGTGCATGCCCCCCAAGCTTCAATCCATATGAAAGGAAGATGGAGTGAAGGTTCAAGTTAAGAGATCTAAGAAATACTCGATTGGGATTTTATGAGATCTGATCAAAGACTCGAATTGAACAAGAACGTGTTTCATTATTTTAACGAGATTGACACATTAAAAGAACTATCCTCAAGACACCTTGTTTTATGGTTTAAGGAGCTTGGCACAAGACAAGGAACTCTACTCTGACAACCTTGTTTCATTTTTTTAAGGAGCTTGACACAAGACAAGGAACTCTGCTCTGACAACCTTGTTTCATTTTTTAAGGAGCTTGACAGAAGACAAGGAACTCTACTCCGACCAGACCCGGTTTCATTTTTTAAGGAGCTTGACACAGGAAAAGAGCCATGCTTCGACCGACATCATCATAATGAACAAGAAGTCATTGCTTCCAAGAGTTCCACTCCTGATGGAAGGAAAACATCCTGGAAGTCAGGACCCAATGCCCCTAGTACCTGATGCACAATGGCACTATCACTGAGTACAGGCATGGGGTAGCTAGCCACACAGTTGACCTGCAGTGGGGAAGATACAACAGGTGGATAAAAAATAGGAAGGGATGATGGCAACCCAACTGCCACATCAGGACCAAAGAACGAAAGCTGATCAATGGTCACGATCTGTCCTTCATGCGGAAAAAAAACCACACGAAAAAGGGAGGAGACAAGCGCTCCCAAGGCATAGGTGTGATTGCGCCCCAAAAGTATATTGAAATCCAAAGGGCCTGGAACAACCATCACGTCCCTATGGACGGTTTTACCTCCCAAAGTAATAGGTAACCTTGGAAGGATCCCTAATGGTTGACTAGATCTTCTGTTAAATGCTAACAGATTCTGTGTAATAGGCACAAGCGGCGGTGAGCCAAAAGCTTGCCAAATAGTTGAGGATAGAATACTAACAGATGCACCTTCATCTATAATAATGCTGGGTACAACCAGACCAAAGGCCTGTACTATGATCTCGAAAGGAACATAAGACGGAAGGCGGTATCTTGAAAATCGATTCCAATCAAAGGAAGCAATCAAAATACTTGGAGGGGCTACCATCGAACCGAGATGGTCTTCCCCTGGTGTTACGGAAGAAGAAGGAGCATCCTCCACGACCTCCATCTCGAAGGCAGGAGGAGTATCCTCTGGGACCTCCATCATGGGAGGTGGAGGAGTAGCTTCTTGAGATATAGGGAGAGGAGAATCTTTCTCCAAGTCCGAGGAATCTGAAGAAACAAGAAGAACCTGAGGGGTGTGAGATCCACTCTCGACAGAAAAGACCTAGTGCACCGTAGACAGGGCCAGTTCAACCGATCCCACGACCAATGGTTGGTCGAGAACGGATTCCTGAATTTGAATTTCCAGGGGAGCGGGATTGACCAAGGATGACTCTTGACCAATCGTAGAATCAACTGGTGGAGGACTCAAAGAAAGCCGTTTATACTCAGCCGGGAGGCATGGTGGAGAAATATTTGAGTTCCCCAACACTCTTTTGGCTTCATCCATATAAGGACAAAGGTGAATGGCATGGTGCCCTTCACACAACTTACAGGGATTAGTAATCTTACCCTACGTCTTAGGAGTTTTACCAGCACCAGTTGAAGATGTTTCCCCAACCTGACTCTTGGAAGCCAAAGGCAACGACGGACGACCGTTGGACCATGCTTCAAGCACCTTAGAAATTCCAGGGCAATCTCGAAGAAGATGGTCTCCCGTGCACAACATTCAAGGGAACTTGAATTTCCGCGGAGGGTTGGAAGGTTTATCAAGAGGAGATATTTCAGAAGCAGTGGTTGCAGCCTTAACCTCTCTCTTATCGGACTTATTCTTCTTTGTCTTCTTCTTCTTCTTCTTAGTCACCCGGTTACTTGAATCCATACTTTCACTAGGCGAAGTAGAAGAGGAGGATGCAGAAACAGGCGAAGAAGGGGAGAGGTCCACATTGGATTCAACATGATGTTGTTCAGGCGAAGGAACTGATTAAATAGTAGCCGAGACATTCGATACCATAGAGGTTGAAAACAACCAAACAGGAAACCCAACAGTTAACCCAGGAAGGGACAACGTTGCCATATAAGGAGCACCAACATATCCAAAAGGAGGAAAAGGACCTGGATTCCCATCAGAGGGGATTCCTTGGTTGGTGTATTCCGAAAAAGTTGCCATCAGAAATGATCTTCAAAACAACACCCTAAGGAAACTAACTCTAACCAGGAATATTTCGTGGGCAGTTAATTTTTAAAACATTGAAACAAAACTCTACTGTTTCATATTTTAAGAGTCAAGAAATAGGAAAAAGGTGACTCTATCACTTTTAGATTGGGAACAAGCGTGAAGGGACAAGCGCTTGATGACCTTTTCAAATTTAAAGAGCCAAAAAGATTGAAATTACTACTCAGGAATCTAGGCAAAGGGTGTACCAAATAACCATGAACTGCAATATGCACCTTGGTTTCAAAAATGAAGGAGAAATCAACCAAGGACTTAACGTACGTGCAGGCAATCTCCCCAAATGCTATTTCTGGTGTATCATGGGTATAGGGTGGCAGACTCAGCATCCTATGGATAAAGGATAGAAACCTAGTGGGGTCTCCCTTTATATACGCGACGATACAGGGAGCACAAGTCCATACTAGTGCTGTCTAAAGCCAAGAGACGAACAACAACTACTAGGTTTAAAGATGCCGGAACACGTCTCTAGCCTAGACCACTAAATATTTCGTTAATGTTTCAATGTTGCCTTAGTGTAAATTGAATGAATTTTAATGTTTATCTTCGATTATGTTTCAGTTTTCAGGCCCTAGCGAATGTTATGTCTCAAAATATCCTAAATGTAGATATATGAGAAAAGAAAACTTTCAATTCAATGAATGCTATCTAGTTAAGGGAAGAGATTCAAACAATGATGCAACAAACAACAACACTATAAACGAAATATATGCAATTATGTATCAGTCAGAGAAGACACAACTCATGATCATAATGAACAATACAAGTGGAACCATAACCAATAGTCGCTTATCATTAATTCATCAAAGGAAAATACAACTAGGCTCTGATGCTAAACCTTCCTTCGGCGGGTCTTCAGGGGAACACGTCTCAGTAAAACTTGTCAAGAATGGGGACAAGCCTCTCTCTTCGATCGTCAATCTCCTTGCTCTTGATTTGACACTATGAGGACTATTGCAGCATTCTTTGGGCTATGAAGGCTCTTGGAGATTCTCGGAGACTAGCTTGCAAAGGGAAATGACAAGCTTATATAGATGGTGGAAGAGGAGTTGGGATCCCTACAATCATGGGATTGGCCCTATCCTCAAGGAAGCTTCCATGAGAGGTGGCAAACTACTTCCTCTAAATCTGGAGCTAAACGTCCCAACCCAATTTAGAGACCACTTCAGGAGTTGGTTGGAGTCAATCTTCCGCCATTTATTTTCAAAAAAACACCCTTTATTAAGCCTGGCGTGAGTGCAGCTCTGAGACAAAGCGCCAATTGGCGCGCCCTCTTTGGAGGATTTGCCCCCTTGGTGCAAGGGCTGAACTGTGTACCCACACCAATGCAAAAAAGGTTATTTTTAGGGTTTTTCACAAGGAGTTGTCTTCAGGGAAATGAAAGTACATGTTCAGGGGAATGCCATGAAAGTGTTTTCAAGTTATGTCACTGCTCACAGGTCATGGAATGAGCCCTTCAATGTTCAGGATGGGGAATTGTAGGGATGGTGACAAATTGCTGTGTAACACCTACAATACCCTATAATTTGACTTCCTTTCCTTCTGAAAAAAATTTCAAGAAAAGTTCTTGAAAATTAAAAGCTATTGTCCCCAAAGATTGTAACCATTGTACTCCTAGTACAACATCAGCACCTCCCATAGGAATGGAAAGCATCGGACTATTCAATACATATTCCCCCATGGTTAGCTTGATATTATGGCATTTTCCAGAGCAATTTATAGTTCCTCCATTTGTAACCATCACTTGACATTCTGGTGCTGTGTATAGGAAACAATTCAATTCCTTGGCTACCTTACAATGAATAAAATTATGGGTACTACCTAAATCAATCAACACTATTAACTTTTTTTTCTTTATATGTCCTTCTATCTTGAGAGTTTGAGTGGTAATTCCTGCCAATGTATTACACGATATGGTTAGACTCATTTCTTCCTCTTCTTGGGTTGGTTCCTGGTGTATATCCTCTTCTTGTTCATTTTCCTCTTCATATTCACAATCTATGTAAAATAATTTCTTCTCATCACACTTATGGCCTTTAGTGTATTTTCTATCACAACTATAACAATGCCCTTTTGCTCTTTTTTCTTCCAATTTTTGTGGTGTCAACCTTGTAGGTTGTGGAAATCTAGGAGTAGTAACACTTCCCTCTTTATAGAAGTGAGTGGTAGGCTTCCCTGTTGCCATAATTTTACATTCAATTTTTCTTTCCAACCTGAATGCCATCTCCAATGAATCAAGTTCCAAAACGTGAACTTCATGTTGGATGTTATCCTTTAAAGTACCTATGAAGAGATCAATCATGTGTTCCTCTGGAATATCAGTTACCGTTATATTAAATTTTCGGAAGTCCTCAATGTGCTCCCCCATTAAACCCTTTTGTTTGAGATTTATCAATTGGCTAAAGAAGGTGTTGCTCTTTGTATCCTCATAATGTGCTATCATTTCCTTCGTAAAAATTGACGAAGTGACAATTTTTTTACGGGAGCAAAGCCATCGATACCATAAAAATGTATTTTTTTCTAAATGAAAAGTTGCAATGCGTACCTTTTGTGTGTTTTGCACATTATTGAGATCAAAATATTGCTCCATTTGTAGTATCCATGTTACAGGATCCTTTCCATCAAACTTCCTCATATCTATTTTTGGAATATGGTGGTTCTTCCCGCCAACATTAGATTTTATGAGATCACGATTAACATTTATTTTGGTCTCATCATGAGTTTCCTCTACTATCTTTTCACCATTAGGAAACATTTCTTGTATCAAATTTTTCAAACCTTCGATGTCTGCTTTTATATCATTCTTCATGTTTTCCCTTTTCTCATCGATCTTATCTTCCATCTCATCCATCTTAGATTCCATGCCAGCTTCCATGCCATCTATCTTAGATTCCATGCCATTATCCAAACCATCCATATTAGATTCCACACCTTTCTTCAAACCATCCATCTTAGTTTCCACTCCATTCTTCAAAACTTCCATGTCATTTTTTGTTGCTCTTTGCGAGAGAGAAATTTGTTGCACTTGCTCTTGTAATTTTGATATGTCATGTTTCCATTCTTCATCTTCATTAGTCATATTAGAGCTTTCTAAAGGCTTAATGGGTGTTGAATTCTTTTTAGGGGCCATTTTAGAATCCAATACTGATATCTATTCTACAATGTTCCCTTGGAATCAATTCAACTTGATTCTTCAAACAAGACTTATGCAATTCGGAAAAAAAAAACACACACACCTTTTACTTGATTTTGAGGAGCTCGATATTAAAATTGAATGATTTCTATAATTGTGTATCCTAAATATCTAAAATTAAGCCCCGTAATATCCCTCTGAAGCTTCTTTCAAATGCCATAGGTCTGATATGATTTGGATTCTTCAAGGCAAAGTTATGTCCAATCTCCCACAATGACCCAATTTTGGACTAGTTCAGTAGAGAAAACTTGTACGACTTGCCATGTGTCATTGTTTCCTCCTTTGGCTCTGAAATTGATAGACTGAAAAATATAGTCCATGTACTTGCACCAAATTTTTACAGCATTCCAATTTGATGCTCATAGAGAGAGCTATGAATATTTTCCCAGGATAACCTCTTTGAGATGAAACTCAGAAGCCTCAAAAAGCCCTAACTTCCATAGATCATATCTCTGAAAATGTTATGAACCAATATCTGAAATTTTGTGACACTGTTACTTAGGATTGCGGCTTCACACTCTAAAAATTTGAGCTTCTGAACCTTCGTAGAAAAAAAATTATTACGAAATACCACGTTGACCTATTTAGATTAAATTTAGGAGCCTGCAAAATGACCTAGCTTGCTCAGATCATATCGTCGAGAATATTGCAAACCAAGCTCTAAAATTGTGCGATGATGTTTCTAATGATTTTTTATTCGCACTCTAAAAATTTTAGATTATGAACCTTTGTAGAAAAAACGTTATAGCGAAAATTCCACGATGACCTGTTTGGAGTAGTGAAACCCTAGAATCTCAAAGCTCTGATACCAAATGTTGTGAAACCAGCTCCAAAAAGAGAAGAAAAGAGATATCAATGCCTTAAAAATAAACCAATTTGAGGGGGCAACCCCCAATACATTACATGAATGAAAAATTCTTGGATGATTCAAATTACAAAACCTCCTTTCTATATATAGGAGTCCATGGGGCCACAATGTAATCCTAGCTGAACTAAAAATAGTAATTTAAGGGCACAATAATAAAAATATGGGGGTTACAAGGGTACAATAATAACAATAATGGGGTTACACTAACAACAATAAGGGACTATACTAGTAATATAGGGACCTAACATTTACCATTGCCTAAAGTTATGTGTTGTTCATTGGCCTATCCTCTCAGTCTCACATTGAGAATGATAGTGGAACCAGAGCATATGGAGTACTAATGTAAAGTGCAAAGTTCTTGCAGTGATCGTCCCCTGTAGATTGAATATTGTAGTTGACTAGGATACCTAGTAATTTGACCAATTTTGAGTTTCAGATTTGTGGTCTCTTCATGGTGTTGTTCCCAAATCAAAATACTATTTCCCTTAGGGGGCTTGATGAAAATATGAAAACAGTCATCACTTACCTCATTGTCATTGAAGGCTGCGAGATCGTCCCTGGGCTTCAACATTGGTTGCAGGGTTGGCCAGTGGACAGGCATCCAAACGCTGGAGAGGAATAATGCAAGAGGCAAAGCATCGTTGCTCCGTGTGAGAGACAGGGTAACCCCCGCAGGAAAATGAAGTTGTAAGTGTAGAGTCCCTTGGAAGAGAAACAGAGTCCTACACGCCTCATCTGCATTCGAACCCAATGATTCATAAAGAGTTGGACTGTGGTGCTGGTTATGTGGATATTCACCCCCAATCCCAATGAAATTCATGCTCCAGCATTCGATGATCCATTGCGTCTGCAGTTTGTAGATTTTTGGGGGAATCACCTCTGTTAAGAGGTTGAGAGACTTGATAAAAAAATGGTAATCATCCATAGTTGGTGCCAAGGAGTGGCAATGCCAAACATGAGCCATGGAATGACAGAAAGGAAGCAGCCTGAGCCACCATTGGTTCCTATCACAGGTAAGGGACGTCGTTGCCTTGTGTCCCTGATGTTAAAACCCATAAACCCTAGCCACCATTTTTGTTCGCCCTCCTCTCAAAAATCCTTCAGGGTGAATTATTATATATATATATATATATATCAAAACTATACATAAAAAAATACAAATTCATCCATATATGCATTTTAAACCTTCATTCTTTTCTTTCTAAATAAAAAATAAAAATTTGTATTCTTGTATATGTCTTATAGTCACATCTCAATTTTCTTTACACTATTGAACAAATTTATCAAAGAGATAAGTAACAATAATTTAATTATTTCTTATATAAAATTTTAGTATTTGATTATATATATGAATGCATTATTAAGAAACCAAGTAATATTAGTAATTGATATCATTACCATGAATGCATTATCAAGAAACCAAGTAATATTAGTAATTGATATCGTTTCAAACTAGGGAATAACGATTATATGGTTTATCTTCCTCACTTCATAGAGATATATGTAAAGAAATTGTGAAGAAGGTTGAAAGAGTACTCTAGCATAAACTTTAATTTAACCTAAAGCGCCATTTTCAAGCCCCTATAGTCACCCATATCGGAGACTGACTTAGCGCACCCAGATGGCCCATCACTATAGGTTTTTGGTGCATCTGAATCATTTCATCTCATCGATTTTATTAATCTGAAACTATGTCATTATATACTACACCTCACTTTTTATATTTCACGATCATTAAAATTCATAAGTTTAACACTTATTGAAGTATGTAGATAATAATTCCATACAATTATGCCTTAACATAACCGATATGCAAATGATATGAATGAAAGTAATCTTATAGAATCAACAACCTAAGTAGCCTAATAGTGATCAAATATTCAAATGTGTTGTACAATCAAGTGAACTCTAGTCTCGTATAAAAATTTAAATTATAAGAGCACACAATTCATACAAACCTACCACCAAATTTCCTATTTCATTTACAATCATCGATTGCAACTTTGTCATAGATCAAAATTGTTTCACTTAATAGAAATAGTAAGTACTCTCGTATGCATGGAATGTATGAAGAGTTAAACTAAGTGAAGAAAAGCAAGTTAAATATTTAATTAAGTATAATATTATAAGTCAAGTGAGTCAAATTTAAAAAGGTAAAGCCTTGTGAAGAAAAGCTAAGTGAAATAAAATAAAAATGTCAATTTATGTTGAAGTAAAGTTTGAAAAATTTAGTTAAAGTGTCAAGTCATAGTTTGCATGAAGAAAATAAAGTTAGAGTTTGCATGATTCCATATTTAGCAAGGTTTCAAAGCACCAAACAAGTTAAGAAGGTCATGAGCTACTTCCACTAAGATCCTTGGTTATTATGAGTAGTCTGCAAGTCGAAGTTTGCATCCATTGGTCCATAAGTAGAAACTAGTGGTCGTTGAGAGTTTGTAAACCCAACTACTAAATTATTAGGGTGAGTATCCTATAGAGCCACCACCAGGGACCAAAGAAAGAGTCTCCACCGTAAGTTGTAGCCATGAGCCTCCTTAAGAATATGCATAGAAGAGCTTAGCAAACTTGCTAGTAGTTGTTGGGAGCCACCGTTAAAGTGAAGGTTAAAATGTTTATTTTTAAAGACAATCAAGTGTATGTGATGTTAATTTCTAGAAGGCTAACAAAATAAGGAAAGAAGGTAGAAGGCAAAATAAAGACTACAACCATGGGTGACAAAGTAAGAATGAAGCAAACCGAGAAAATAAATTGAGAGGAAGAGCCAAAGTATCTTGAAGATATCATAGACGTTCTCTCCACAGTCGAGGCATCTAAAAGAAAAGTGGACAAAAATTGAGGATGAATGGATCATGATAATTCTGGTAATACTTCCAAAATTTACTAGTAAAATTTTTATTTTTTAGGAACTATCATAATGAAAACTTTTCTTCGATGTAAAGAATTGATTGAATGTCAGTCTAATAAACCATGTGATGAAATATGTGATATATTAGTATTGGATCTTATAAAACATGCATTGGATGAGAAGTCCTTGTATAAGGTAGCAAAAGATACATCTTCCTAGGAAGCATGGAAGACCCTGGAAGTAGAATTTGGTATAAAGGAAGTGACATAAATCAAAAAATTATGTTACAGTCTGTTGAAGAATCAATAGAAAGTTAACTACAGTTCTGAGATTTAAATGAGCAAGACTCTAGGAGGAAAACAGAGTTGGAGAATCCCACTCAAATGTGGATGATGGTCATAAAGACTATAAAAGTGAAACCCATCATTCAGACATGCATATGGATCAAGAAGACACACAAAAGATTGCAGAGTAAGAAGTTGAAGCCCCTATGTGTGAGGTAGAGTAAGAACATATAAATTCTTGAGAACCCCAATGTAACATGGATGCTGAAGATGATGATGAATCCCATTCTGATGAGCCACATGTGGATGGTGACTGAAAAATGAGTAGTGAATTGGTGAATCCAACAATATTCCTTGTTGATGATGGTGAAGCTTCCAATAAAGAAGTGAATGACATGTGTGATCTAGTTGGTATGATTGTAGTTTATGATGGTCACTTTGCATCAGAGTTTGAAGAATTTAAGTTTGAAAATAACAAAGACAATTTTTCATATGAAGTAATGGTTTGTAGAGATGAATGTGCATCTCTCATGAATCCAGCAACAACTGATGAATTTGGTGAAGTTGAAATTATTAACGAGTACATGCATGCTCAAATATATGACCACAAAGTGGATGAAAATTATGTTGATGAAATTTGTGGTCTCTTTTTCGAAACAAGGATTGATTGTGGAAATATGGAAAGTGCCATGTTTGATGAAGAATTGAAGGTTGAAGCTACCACTGTAGCAGCAAGTTGTAACAACCCTGGTCAAAAATCCATGTAAAAGTTAATAAAGGTAAAATAAGACCTTGGTCGTGCACGTATTCCAAGTTGAATGTTGCGCAAAAACATCCTAGTGGGTGTTCATTTCGGTTTATTAATGGTTATGGAAATTGGAAAAGGAAATGGTAAAGGCTTTGGAAAGGCATGAGGCATTTGTTGGCATTGCATTTATGAAAATAATGGAAAACAGGAGAAAAGGGAGGTGAAAGGTAACAGGTTGCATGTGAGGAGGAAAATAAAGGAAAATAATGGGAAAATGAAGAAATTATAGGCCTCATTGATAAAAAGGCTTATGAGGATCAGTTGATAGCTTTTGCACAAAATTTTTCAGTTCAATTTTTGGAGCTCTCATTCTATTCTCTCTCTCATACTCTTGGACTCTTTGAGTTTTATTAGAACACTCTTGGAGGATTTTGGCATGCTTTGGATTTGGAGCAAGAAGGCAAAGGAAAAGCAAGAAAGCGCAAGAGGACAATGAGATCAATAGCTATAGTGGGTTTTGCTTGCAGGTAATGAGTTTCATGTATGGTTCTCTTACTAGTTTTGGCATGCATGGCATATGCATGTGGTTATTTGGTTATGATTTTTCAATGGCATGGGGGATTACATGGGTTAATTTTTTTTTTCCTAGCCTTGCTATTTCCTGGATAGCCATGTTGTTGTGGGTTTTACTTTTGTTTTCTGGTTGGTTTTCTTGTGCCTTTGGTTGTGGGTTGAGTTATTAGTTCCTAGAAGCCTTGGTTGGAAAAATGCTCAAGAAGCCCTTGGTGGGTTGAGTTACTATTCCTAGAAGCCCTGGTTGGAAAAATGCTCTGGAAGTCCGACAATAACTGTGTGTTGAGTACTAGTCCTGGAAACCCTGGTTGGAAAAAAGGCATTGGAGCCCTGGACAACTTGGTTAGAGACTAATATGGTGATGGTTAGTGATGTTTTACCGCGAAGTGGAATCACTGATTGAGGGTTGAGGTGGTTTGGCCTCTGGAATCCCTGGTTTAGTTTTGATTGATTTGTTCTATGAGATCACACATTCATTCTTGGAATATGGCATGAGGGTGACTAGATGAAAGAAAGATTTGGTTCATCCTAGCTTATGGTCAAGTGGTTCATGGAATTCCCATACCTAGTCAGCCTTTGCAATCATCAATGGGAGCTCTTTATCCTTGGTATTTTATGGGTAAATATACTTGTTTATATATGGCTTATATTGTTGCTATATCCTTGATATTTTTGTTGGTTATATGTTGGTTATGATTGAGTTTTATGAAAATGATAATGTATGGCTTTCATCATGTTTTGGTTAATCACTGAATCTACAATGAATATATGGCTTAATAGATGGTAATGCATTTATTATGACGAGGCATCAATGCTTCTTAGTGATTCTCAGATAATTGTGAGACCCTTGTGCTCATGTCTATTATTTTAAAATTTAGAATGCATATTTGTGACATGTTTGACGAAATGGTTGTCATGGCTAGTAGGGGTCCGCTCAAGTCCTTGTTTAAGTATTTACATTTTTATCATTATTTTGATGTTACTTTTAATTTCTAGAAGTTTCATGGAGTTTTGGGCAGTGGCATGAGTCCTGGATCTGAAAAAGTGGCTCAGAATCCAGAGTCATTGGCACAGAACTACCTAGAAAATTCCCTAGTCACAGGCATGCCTTGTTGTGGGAGCGACTTGATGTTCTAAGTCGCAAGCATGCCCATGTCAAGGGAGCGAATAAGGCTTTGATGAAGAAAAATGTCAGTTTGTCTCAAGGGTTGGTCACCTGGATGGGTTGGATGGCTCCTAGGGGTTCTGTTGCAAGTGGAAAAGGTCAGGTTGGTTGTGTTCCGTTGGTTCCACTTCCTTAATTGATGTATAGGGAGTTGAATAATATCATAGTAACTCTTCGTCACATGTTTGCACCAGTTGGCCGGTTACTTGGGTAGATGTGGGAGGAGGGTGTTATAGAGTGGTATCATAGCATGGTTCCATTCTCCTTGGGTGATGTCTGGTTTATGTTCCCCTTGGATGGATGTGTTGTCGTATGTACATGCCAGTTGCATATAGGTCCTTGTGCTTGTGATCTATCTGCTTGTTGTGTATTCATGGCATTGGTCATGATTGTAGTGGTGTCTCCATGTGAAATTTGATGGTGTCGTTGTTGAATGTATTTGTTGTGACTTTATGCCGGTCATGCATCGAATATGTGTATCAGTTGATAACACATATGTTGGTCGTGCATCGATTATGTCGGTCGTGCATAAATTATTTCACATTAGTTGAAGGAAATGTTGGACAAGGGATACATTAGGGCAAGTGTATCACCATGGGGCACACAAGTATTATTTGTGAAGAAGAAGGATGGTACTCTCAGATTGTGCATTCATTACATGCAATTGAACAAGGTGACCATTGAAAATAAGTATTCGTTGTCGAGGATTGATGATTTGTTCAATCTATTGAAGGGAACAACAATGTTATCGAAGATTGATCTGAGATTAGACTATTGACTATTAACATTTATCCTAAGGGTTGCAGAACTAGGGTTCATAGATAAACTTGTATTCTATGGTTTCAAACCCTTATTGTCTCCTTCAAGGGGGTTTCTTAAGCCCTTCACAAAGACTTCCTTTTGCTAACCAGATGAATTGTTTCTTTGACACATGTATGGAAACATACTTTGCAAATCATATTGTAATATATTCATAAGATGATATTATTGGTATTGACTACACCTTATTTGGAGACATAATTTTTATTATAGGGGTTGGTACCATTCTATTGGATGTGGTTGGTGATGTGAAGACTACTCACCTTCTAGTAAATATTCATACTAACTCTAAAAAGCCTATGGATTCTTGTTTATAAAGGGAGACCCCTCTCAGCTCAGCTCATTGGATTATTTGTTTGTTCATGCTAATTGTTTTTTCTCAAATTTCCTTCTCCAAGGGGTTGAGACTATTTACTTCATTTATTGAGACTAAGAAAAGGCGCTGTCAAGTCAAAAGTATAATAAAAAGTTGGAACTACCTCTAGGATTTTAAAATTCATAGGGTGGTTGGTTTGGATTAGATCCACTTTTCTTAGGCTATATCATGTATACTGCTTTACCTTCCTCTAGCTCAAACAATTAGAACACATTAGTAAGTGTTTCTTCCTCTTCTTTCTTTGTGATGATATCTCTCTCCATATGTGAATCAATGCCTTGCAAACCGAGGTTTCTTAGTGATGGAATGGCGCAGTTTGATCTGACCAATTCTTATTATTGCAATTTGCAGGAGGTTCTTGATCCCACCATTTATTCCTATTTAAGTATTTTGATCCAGGTTGAAGGAGCTAAGGGGGTTGAGTTGCAGACGAAGCCAAGGAGGATGCATGGACTACAACTTGCTCGAGGTTTCTGATACTGCCTGTTCTTCCTATTGAAATTGAAGCATTTTTATCCTAGTTGAAGGAGATGAAGGGGAGCTTAGTAGGTTGAGTCACAGGAATAATCAAGGAGGATGTAGGGACTGCAACTTACTCGAGTTTCTTCATCCTGTCGATTCTTCCTATTGAAATTGAATATTTTTCATCCCAGTTAAAGGAGCGGAGAGGGGTTGAATTGTATGTGCAGTCAAGGAGGATGCAGTGACTTAGGTTAAGGGGACATGATAATGACTGGGTTAATTGTGTTTTCCTTTTATTTCAGTTCATAAGAGGTTTAGGGCTATAATACTTTGATCTATGACATATTTTCATGCCATAAATGGGTGTGTGGTTGGGGAATTTCCCATTCCAAAGTTTCCTTGAGTGCCATCGTGCCACTGTACGAACATGGTATACGGGATGAATATTGAGCCCCAACTGAGGAGTGTCGAGCTCATCAGTCATATAAAAAACCCTCATTTTAAAAATTCCTCATTTGTGAATTCAATCACTTGCTAGGAAACATAATAAGAGGTGTTGGATTATAAATTCCCCTTTCGAAGGCCTTGCAATATTCTATTTTTTAGGTGCACTCATGTGGTATTATTGACAAGAGAATTGAACAGAGCTTTCACTCAAAGAGTTCGACACGAGACAACTCTCCTATCTGCACTTATTATTTGAGCCAGTAAGAGTTGGGAGTAAACATATATTACTCAATCTCGAATTGTAGGACCTTGTTCAAAGTAAAGATAATAAAAACCTATGGGATTTGGATGAGATCATTACTCATTTATAGTTCTCCCTAATATGAATGGGGACGTCATCTAGAAAGACAAAAACCTACCATGAGTAGCATTAGGGTGCACCCTTTAGAAAGTGAGAGGTTTTATCATTTAGAGGTTTTTTGAGAAAAATATTGATGGGTCCCTGTAATGCTGAAGACAGATATTTTTGTGAAGACCAAGCTTTAAAAAATGATGACATGGCTCGTATCATAGGAGAATGGACATTTTGGCTCACACCTCCATAATATATTTGGCAGATAACTTGCTTGCCCCAATACCAATGGCACAAGACTCATTCATTAGTTGAGAACTTTCCTTACAAATAGATAAGGAAACAACTGCTGATATCACGGTCATTCGCCATCATTTACCATCACACATGGGGAAGCAAGACTCAGAGGTATGGTGGGAAGTGATTTTTTGGATTATATATTGCAACTAACTGGATGTCGACCTTTGTTCTTACATTGATTTCTCAGTTCCATATTTGTTTTGGGTTTCCTCTTGCTACAGAGTGCAGGGCTGGGTGTACATAGGATAAAATATTGCACCTTCCCCTTTGGTTCAGATTTCAAGGGCCCAGTTTTTATCGATGAGTAAATTTCCCGCCTTTACAATTGATTGAAGTAATAAATACAAGGTAATGTAAAAATTTTATATGCACCGATAGATTGCTAGGGTTGAGAAATTTAGGGCTAAAATGATATTGTGTTGGTGTATATTATTTAGATTTCGTTTTTCCCTCATCCTTTTTTCTCTATCTTTTCAACCAATTTTATATGACTAGATCTCTCATGAAAACCTTTTTTTCTAGAACTTCTACTAGTTTTGGAACAAAGTATTTCCTTGGGTGTGTGCCATTAACATTCTGGGTATGTTTAGTGCATCCAGGTGATGTTGTACATATCCAAGGTTTTTAGATGTGTCTTTATGAAGATTGTATTCAATTTGACAAGTATCATAAAATATTTCATCTATCTAGATTTAATGAACATGTTGCATAAGCCTTAAATCTACTCCCAAAATTTTAGGCCTTTCTTTTATTAGCTTAGCTAAGTTTGGATTGGTTTTCCTTTAAAATTTATTTCCTCTTAGGTTATGATCCAAGCAAAATTAAAGGTAGTTTCCTCTTATTTGAATGGAGGACTTACCATACAATATGTAGGTGGTTTTGTGTTGTAGATGCACAACATGTATGTCCTTTTCTCCTCCAATATATTTAAGCTCAAACGTCATATTTTCAATTTTCATTACAAACCTCTAATTTATTACAAAGCACATTTAACTTGTCTATATATCATTGAGCTTCTCGTCTATTAAAATTTCAAATATGGAACAAATGCTTAAACAATTTTTTTTTTAATACCCCATGGGAGAAAATATTGTTATATTGTTGTTTTGAATGGCGTAGTTTGATTCGTCCATTTCTTCCTGTTGCAGTTTGCAGGAGGTTCTTGATCCCACCATTTCTTCCTATTTAAGTCTTTTAATCTAGGTTGAAGGAGCTAAGGGGGTTGAGTTACAGATGAAGCCAAGGAGGATGCATGGAATACAACTTGCTCGAGGTTCCCCATCCTGCCTGTTCTTCCTATTGAAATTGAAGCCTTTTTATCCCAGTTGAAGGAGATGAGGGGGAGCTGAGCGGGTTGAGTCATAAGAATAGTCAAGGAGGATGCAGGGATTGCAACTTACTAGAGTTTCTTCATCTCGTCGATTCTTCCTATTGAAATTGACTCCTTTTCATCTCGGTTGAAGGAGTGGAGAGGGGTTGAGTTGTATGTGCAATCAAGGAGGATGCATGGACTAAGGTTAAGAATGATGATAATCACTAGGTTAACTGGGTAATGATGCAATTCAACCTAGCGATATATGTAAGGTTGTTTTTCTTCATGAAGTTCAATTAGATCTACTTTAATCCACACATGTTAATTATTACAATGAGAAAGGAAAATATTGAGAGGTGATGTAGTCAAAAGGGATTATTATTGGCAGATTTCGTGTTTCAACCATTCAAACAGTGAACAGTCTTGGAGAGGGTGTGCTCAAGGAGGATAATTCTAGGCAATGTTTGTATTTCATCCATACAAACGACAATCAATAGATATATATGGTTACTAAAGGAAAACAACAAGTTATTACAAAGGGGGCACCATATTGAACTATTTCTAGTAGGTTAGAACTTCATAATGAGAAAAAATATATATCGTGGACTTGATTGTGCCACGGTGTTGTGTTGACTTGTTGCTCATACATTTAATGCATTATAATGAGTATTACGTGCTAAAACAATACATATTTTAGAAGACATGCACCTTACTAAAGATACTTTCAACATATTTGTCAATTAAAGGAAAAACATTAGCTATGAAGTGTTTTGGGCAGGTCTGTACTTTCAACAAACTTGGTTTTGAAAGAGAGCAAATTCACTAGAGAGGAATTGTGACATCCAAAATGATCTAGCACACAAGCCTTTAACCCACAATTTGATCCTCTTCTCTTTCCTAGACTACATTATCTCTCCTCCTACCCTGTTCTATAAAGGAGAGGTGCAAGTCCTCATTCTAGAGGGTGGATTTACTTACAAACATGTCAAGAGCTTCTCATCACCTACCCTCATACATTTTAGACTTGAGAGCACTTCATGTAAGAGCTTGATAGGGTAGCCCATGGTACAATGTCTTTATGATTTACTTTCTAACACTTCATTCACATATCAAATGGTTTCTAATATGCTTATTTTATAGCTCTTTTAGTTCATGTGGTTGTTTTTTATATGTTATCATGCTACAAGGATTGTGTTGTCATTAAAGTGCACTTATTTAAATTTTTCTTTCATATAAGATGCATATTGTTTGCTTCTTTTCCATCTATTCACTACACGTATTTTAATTAAGAAAATCATCACATCCCTTTATAATCGAATGTGTACTTTAATCTCTATCCTCTTAAAACACTCAAAAACAACATTTTATGTTGGATTATTTTGAACTTACACCTAAATTATGCACAAACATCTTAAAATAATCCTCATGAATAAAATAAAATAGTAATGCTCTATTTATAAACCCAATAAATAATTAAAAAACCATAACAATTATATCACTACTCCACATAACAATTATATCACTCTAAAACAATTTTTTTTAAGGCCGAGTAATATTTTGTTTTAAAATCCTAAATTATTATTTTAGTTTATTTTTATATCACTCTAAAACATATTTTTTTAAGGCCGACTAATATTTTATTTTAAAATCCTAAATTATTAGTTTAAAAATTAAAAATATTTTAATTATGGTAAGTTAGAAATTAAGACTGTCCACTAATATTTTGTTTTTTAAAAATTAAAACTATTTTTACGCCGGAGGCGTTCTCTTTGTTGGCTTGGGGTGAGAACACTGTTCACCCAGCCAATAAGAAGCGTTGCCTATCGCCCTTCCAACCAATTATATTTTGACATTTGGAAACCAATTAAATTTTGACATTTGGGCTTATCGTCCTGTATTACCCTCTGGTTCCAACCCTTTTTGTATTCAAGTAAAATGTCCACAGTTATTGATTGCGTGCACGCCTAGCTTATCGCATCTCGACATTCACGAATCAAATCTCACAAACTCCAGGCAGCCTTCGCATTGTGAGATTGGCAAAGCTTCTATATAGGCGAGGCTGCGGATGGGTTCGTTTTCTATCAATTAGAAGATGGAGGAAGTGGAGGAGGAGAACACACTTACTATTATTGTTGTCAAAGTCTTTCCAACTTATGACTAATATCCTGACTTTGCATTCTCTGACTTGAAGATCCAGGTTTGTGCTATCCAGGTTTGGGCACAGTGCTTTTTCCTTTTTTTTGTTCATGTGACTCCCCCGGGGGTGGGGTGTTGTTTGGTTCTTATGTATGACTCCCAATTTTGAGCTTCAAGAATGGTGGAACAAGGAGAAGGAGATCCACAGGGGAACTTCCATGGTAGTAAAAATGGAGAATCCAAATTGGTCCATGGTGGGATTGCAAAGCCCTGAATATGATTTCCATCAGTCAGATAAGCAGGGCCGGGGAAAAAATGCCAGGAAGCTTTCCTGGGTATGGCTGCTGAAAGGCCATCGCGCTGCGGGATGTGTCACCTGGCTTGCGCAGGGGCTATGGAGCCTTCTCTCCGCCGTAAGTAGAACAGTCACTTTGAGCAAGAATCAAAATCGTGTGACAGAGGAGGACAAACCAGGGTAAAGTAAACTGTATAGAGTCATTAGATGGTTTCTCTTATTTGCCATCTTGATGCTAGGGTTTGAGATTGCGGCTTTTATGAAAGTTTGGCACTTTAGCCGCCCTCATTTAGAATTTTCTCTAGCGCTGGACTTCCAAGGAGTTTTGCATTCCATTTATTCTGAATGGGTATTTGTTAGGGCCACTTATCTCGCCCCTCCTCTTCAGGCATTGGCCAACATCTGCAGTGTGTTGTTTCTTATCTAGTTGGCAGATAGACTGGTGTTGGAGATGGGATGCCTTTGGATCCACATCAAGAAGATTAAGCCGGTGCCCCAATTCAAATTCCCAAGTTTAGCAGCGGATTTGGAGAAAGGTGCGTCAGCAGAGTATCCGATGGTTCTGGTTCAGATTCCCATGTGTAACGAGATGGAGGTAAGCGTAAGCCTAAGATCTTGTACTGCAATGTGGGTTCTTTTAGTCTCGTTAACCTACATTATGCAACAATGCACGTGTTTTGTTCTGTATTTTAGAAGAGAGGCTACATAACGCTAGGTTTGCAATTTAGATTTTTTTCATGTGTTCAAAACCTTTTTTTATTCCATTTTGTGTTTTTGTTTACATTTATAGATTGAAGCATAAAATGATATTCGATATATATTGTATTGATCTATTAGAAAAACAAAAGCTACAGTGGGGAAAACTTTGCTACATATAGGGTTTCTAACAACAAGAAATCCGAGCTAATAAAAAGATTATATGATGCTTTGATAAAACTGTAAGTGGAGATTACATCACAAAATTCAAACGACAAACAGGTCTATGAAGAAGCCCATAAACATGGAACTATCCTTTTTTTATTTATTTAATTTTCAATATACTATGCTACAAAAATAAGGAGCAGCAAATCATAACAGGAACAATAACATATATTGTAGAGTGAAAAAATGTTGATTGATTCATCGAGAGTGATGGTACAGAGTATCTCACAGATTTACAGTCCTTGCTCGCTGCCACTGGAAGCAAGGTTTCAGTGCTTCGTCTGTGTCTGCGTCCTGTGGGACTGTAGCTTTATCTTCTTTTCGTCCCCACTCTCTTCCCTCCAGGGAACAAACATTATCAAAATCAAAGAAGGATTTTTTGTACCCATTTCCTTAACACTGTTTTTTGATGATTTCTTTTACCAATGTGGCCTCAATGGTTAGGTGGCTACAATTTTTGGATAGATCATGTATGGTGTGGATTTTTTTAGGTTGTTACTGAAAAAACTCATATATTAAAAAGTTCAAGTACTGTACGAGGCATCACTCTCTTTCCAACCAAGCCGAAATAGCCAACATACCAAACTGGGTACCATATTAAGAATGTCTGATGTTCTTCTAAAGGAAAAATATATAGCAGGTACCTGAATCAATGTGGGTCTTTATTTTCATTATCTGCGCTTTTTAGACTCTGGCTTGAATGGGTTGTGCCCAATTGAATCTGTGAGAGTATTCATCTCTCTCCACTGTTTTGTCATCCCATACACCTTGACTGAATGGGCTATGGATAATGTCTATGCTACCTATTTGGCCTTTTTTTCTCTCTTTTGGAGGTGTTAGTGAGCTGACCTAGAGGCTTGCAACGTTGGATATTTGTCTCTCTTCCATTCTAAAACCGACTTAGCTTGGCATTGTAGACCAAAAAATGATAAAATTATTGTATGCATTAATTGGAAAATGATCGAATTAGCGTTGTCTTGTCAGTGTCGGGGGTGTATTCTATGCCTCATACAGGATTCTAACAAGTTATGTTGCAGTAAATTTGATCCAGTGTTGTGTCAAAAATTTGCTTTATTTTGTTTTGATTATCAATGTTTCTATGCTTTTTCTGACCATTTGTTTCTATTTCTAATTCAGTAAAGTTGTGAAACTCACACATTGTGTTTGAAGACTGTTACTGAGTTTATGATTGACCTCTTTGTCTTTTTTTCTTCAGATGTGTTGCTAAAACATAAGTTGACTTTATCTAGTCTATATTTATGCTGGAAGCGTTATCTTTGCTGGAGTGGGGTGAGCAAACACTGTTTACCCCACCCAATCAAAACCTTTTCTTATCGCCCTTTTGTTGAATAAAAAATTGACAACTGTCGCCTCCAGCTTCGGACTGTCGGTCACCTAGCATCCATTTAATGCACCTCTGGCGTTCCCTTTGCACCCTAGTGCAAATGCTAGTAATTAAAACTATTAGAAATTAAAACAATTCGTTCAAGCTGCAAAATGACGAAAACTATTAAAAATTAAAACAATTCGTTCGAGTAGAAAAATGAACAAAAAGAAGAGGGGAAGTAGACACATGAAGGGTGGAAACAGGTAATTATTACAAGGAGGTCAAAAGAGGAGCATGTTTTCCCTCTCGAATCAAGGACAAGGCCAACCTCACCTCTAGTGACAGGGCCAACCCCACCTCACCTTGACAGGGCTAACCTTGCCTCCTTTTGCAGGGGTTTTGATGGGGCTAGTGTTGCCTTTGCCTCCATTTGTAGGGGTTTTGATAGGGCTAGCTTTTCCTCTTGCCTCCTGCCTCCATTTGCAAGGGTTTTTAGGGACAAGGCCAACCTCGCCTCCAGTGACAGGGCCAACTTCGCCTCGCCTCCACTGACAGGGCCAACCTCGCCTCTTTTGCATGGTTTTGATAGGTCTAGCCTTGCCTCTTGCTTCCATTTGCCTTTGCAGGGGTTTTTATAGGGATAGCCTTGCCTCTTGCCTTCATTTGCAGGGGTTTTTAGACTCTTCATCATGCCTCTAGACTTTGGACTTTACCACTATGTCTAACATATTGTGGAGCGTAAGCTTCTAAGGAGGCAGTGCCAGGAACATTTCAGAGCTTAGTCCCTTTGATTGGATGATTGTCGATGATACAGTGCTAGGAAATGCATCGACTCCTAGGTTTTTGTCTGTGGTAGGTTCTCAGAACATGGACAATGGATTCGCAACTTTGGGTCACTCTTCCGATTTTGGTTGCGATGAATGTATCGCGTAGGGATATAGCCCTAGATGTGGCTTTCAGGTCGCTGATTTTGGAGATCTTAAAGGCTGATTTTGGAGATCTTAAAGGTTCTGTGTGCATTGAGTTATGGAGAGAAGTCTCTGCACTTGCAATGTTTATGGTGATTGATGCTGAGATTTTAATTGTTGATCCTGCTACTAAGGCAGAAGTTGCAATGCACGAAGGCAGTATTGGGTTCTGTTGGATCTTGTAAAGTCGTGCCCAGAAAGAAGAAAAAAAGGTACACAGGTGCATTTTATATGTTCTTCTGTTATTTATTTATGTGTGATGTTATTTGATATTTTCAAATGTCGGAAATCGGGTCTGTAATTGGAAGATCCTGTGACCTTTTGCTATTTCTATTGGAAGATAGCAATAGTTTAGTTTTTGGAAATTATAATCGGCAGTAGTTCCAGTGGGGCTTGTTGTAATTGCCAAGATGACTCCATTTACCATAGCTTTATTTCCTTTAATTTCGTGATCTAACACTATGCTGCGAGTGAAGATTTCAATCTATCTTCTATGCAATTCTGCAATATTTTTTATAAAAATTTGAACTCGGGTTTAAGTCTGAACCTGGAACACATGTGAGTCACTGAGTAGCATATACTTGTCAGTGATCTACGACAAACTGAGGCTACTACGATAATACAACAAAGGGTTGTAGAGATCCATAGGTATTCTGTGCTAAGCTAAATATTTTGTAGAAATCCAGTATCGAATCTACTTTCCATGGTATTTCAATTTATGATACATATATTCGAAGGAAAGCAAGATTTGATGATCAGGTTCCATGGGCTCTGGTGACCGATCGAGTAATCATTGGGAAAATATAACGTTGCCTAGAGGAAGTGACAGAAACATGCTTTCTGCAAGGATTATCCAAAATATGTTTGGACGAGCTCTTATTTGTCACATGTGTTTCACTTCTTAGGATTTCACTGAATTTTTGTAGTGACAGTGAAGCACCTCTCAATATTTAACTCCTACTAACCATATCTATTAAGGTTTTGGATGGAAATTATAACTTTTCTCATGCTTATTTGTGGCTCTTTGTAGTTCATATCTGTGGCCCACTAAGGATCAGATATGCGGTTTGGAGCTTTATAATGAAGGTTAAATTAATGGGAATTTGGGTTTTACAAATCCTTTTGTCCTCAAAAATCAATTCAATTTGGAAGAATCTCGATTAAATAAATCTACACGACTTTGTAATGAAGACATATATACAAAATTACTTGGTCATGCATTGATCAAGAGATGAGTTTCTTGGTTGTCTAAACAACTGATTGTGCCATGGTCGAAGCGTAAATTATGTTGATAAGAATCTGCTTGTCTTTTCAGATTTACGTTGATTCAAAACTCCAGATACAGAATGTGAATTAATGAAGATTTGTAGAAAGTTGGGATCCCTGTGACAGTGAGCTTTGGTTCCCTACATAGATCATGAAGCTTACTCTTTGTGGCCTACGAAATCCAACTGAGACAACACTATATATTTAATTGACATAAAGATATGTCTTAGAGAAAGGATGCATAAATCTAGCAACAAAGATTTTTGAGCTACTATCTAAACTCATTAATAATTAGTCATGGTACTGTAAAGTATTATTGAAGAAAGGACAACTGTGAATCCTAAAGATGTGATCTTTACTCATGTACAAGAAGGTAAAAGTTGTGCTCTTCTTTGAAAACTTCGACTGAGACCGAAGCATGCCTCTTAGATTAAGATTCACTTATTGTCTCTAACACTATGACTGAGTAAGAACTTCTAGCATTTAGCTATAAGATCTTTTATGCCATTACTAGTATGGAATAATGTTACAAATATGGTTATCACGTAGAAAGTTCACCTTTAAGCCAGAGGGGCGTAATAGTATGCATTGGAATATTCATGCACAAGCAATATTGTAAGGTTGTTTGTGCCTAGAAGACAAATCATTGCCATGACAATTCTTATTCAACTTTGAGAAATTTGGCCATAGCCAAGAAAATTTCATGTTGATACAAAATGAACATTGAATCAAAGGAGTTTATGAAAAAATCCTTTAAATCCCAAAGCTCACTTGATAGGGTCAAGTCATGTGCATATCTAGTACTACACTGTCACCATTCTAGCTAGCTAAGGACATAAAGAAGAACTATAGTGCTCTATAGACCCGAGGCACAAGAGCTATGTATGATGGAATCTTGTAGCAGTTATAGTGACGGGAAGATTGAAGACATAATCAAATTCGCAAGACAACAAATGTAGCACAGAGAATCCTTGGTCTTTACATCAGTGTGGTTATAACATTCTGAATTCAGTGTTGACCAGTCTAGCAGAAAAGGCTTGGAGTATTTCTATAAGAACACCTTGATAGTATATCGGTTTTGTGGTACTCCATCCTAGTAGCATAATTGATGTTGTTAAACTTGAAAATTTGTTAGATGCTTGATTGAAGGAAAAGTTGTTATTAAGCAGAGGTTAGATAAATTGGAAATTATGATGGATATTTATGTATAGGACTGTCAAATATGGCTGAGTATTGGGCTCTTATAATAATAATCATTGGAATATATCTTGAGCAGCGACCATTCACTGACAGAAGTTCATATGCAGAATATAGGAGGATTCTGCTACCTGACAGTGACCAAAAATTATGATGTTCTTAATCATTAGTAAGGTCTCATCATTTCCCAATATTAGATAAGCCATCTTATGGAGACATTCTGTCTTATAGCATCTTCAGACATCAAGAAATGAAAGCATCTGGAAGCATCTGATTCCATAATAAATCCTCCTTATGTTTAAAAACTTCAATTCTGTAACTCTTAAGTAGGAATGGTCTTCCTGAAAGTATATAAACCTATATAGCTATCAAGGATAGAACTCTGTAAATATTCTTATGTGTGGCATTGACGTATGTATGACATCTTAGCAAATATAACTCAACATCACTGAGAAAGTTTTCCTTTAAACCAGAGGGGCATAATAGTATGCATTGGAATATTCATGCACAAGCAGTATTGTAAGGCTGCTTGTGCCTAGAAGACAAAACATTGCCATGACAATTCTTATTCAACTTTGAGAAATTTGGCCATAGCCAAGAAAAATTCTTGTTGATACAAAATGAGCATTGAATCAAAGGAGTTTATGAAAAAATCCTTTAAAGCCTAAAGCTCACATGATAGGGTCAAGTCATGTGCATATCTAGTACTACATTGTCACCATTCTAGCTAGCTAAGGACATAAAGCAGAACTATAGTACTCTACAGACCTGATGCACAAGAGCTATGTATGATGGAATCTTGTAGTAGTTATAGTGACAGGAAGATTGAAGACATAATCAAATTCACAAGACAACAAGTGTAACACAGATAATTCTTGGTCTTTACATCAGTGTGGTTACAACATTGTGAATTCAATATTGACCAGTCTAGCAGAAAAGGCTTGGAGTATTTATATAAGAACTCCTTGATAGTATATCAGTTTTGTGGGACTCTATCCTAGTAGCATAATTGATGTTGTTAAACTTGAAAATTTGTTAGATGCTTGATTGAAGGAAAAGTTTTTATTAAGCAGAGATTAAATAAATTGACAATTATGATAGATATATATGTATAGGACTGTCAAATATGACTGAGTATTGGGCTCTTATAATAATAATCATTTGAATATATCTTGAGCAGTGACAATTCACAGACAGAAGTTCATATGCAGAATATAGGAGGATTCTACTACATGACAGTGACCAAAAATTATGATGTTCTTAATCATTAATAAGGTATCATCATTGCCCAATATTAGATAAGCCATCTTATGGAGACATTTTGTCTTATAGCAGCTTTAGACATCAAGAAATGAAAGCATCTAGAAGCATATGATTCCATAATAAATCCTCCTTATTTTTAAAAAATTCAATTCTGTAACTCTTAAGTAGGAATGGTCTTCCTGAAAGTATATAGACCTATATAGCTATCAAGGATAGAACTCTGTAAATATTCTTATGTGTGGAACTGACGTATGTATGACATCTCAACAAATACAACTCAACATCACTGATAAAGTTTGCCTTTAAGCCAGAGGGGCGTAATAGTATGCATTGGAATATTCATGCACATGCAGTATTATAAGGTTGTTTGTGCCTAGAAGAAAAATCATTGCCATGATAATTCTTATTCAACTTTGAGAAATTTGGCAATAGCCAAGAAAAATTCTTGTTGATACAAAATGAACATTGAATCAAATAAGTTTATGAAAAAATCCTTTAAAGCCCAAAGCTCACTTGATAGGGTCAAGTCATGTGCATATATAGTACTACACTGTCACCATTATAGCTAGCTAAGGACATAAAGCAGAACTACAGTACTCTACAGACCTGAGGCACAAGAGCTATGTATGATGCAATCATGTAGCAGTTATAGTGACGGGAAGATTGAAGACATAATCAAATTCGCAAGACAATAAGTGTAGCACAGAGAATCCTTGGTATTTACATCAGTATGGTTACAACATTGTGAATTCAGTGTTGACCAGTCTAGCAGAATAGGCTTGGAGTATTTATATAAGAACTCCTTGATAGTATATCGGTTTTGTGGTACTCCATCCTAGTAGCATAATTGATGTTGTTAAACTTGAAAATTTGTTAGATGCTTGATTGAAGGAAAAGTTGTTATTAAGAAGAGATTAGATAAATTGACAATTATGATAGATATATATGTATAGGACTGTCAGATATGGCTGAGTATTGGGCTCTTATAATAATAATCATTGGAATATATCTTGAGCAGCAATGATTCACTGATAGAAGTTCATATGCAGAATATAGCAGGATTCTGCTACCTGACAGTGACCAAAAATTATGATGTTCTTAATCATTAGTAAGGTCTCATCATTGCCAAATATTAGATAAGCCATCTTATGGAGACATTATGTCTTATAGAATCTTTAGAAATAAAGAAATGAAAGCATCTGGAAGCATTTGATTCCATAATAAATCCTCCTTATTTTTAAAAACTTCAATTCTGTAACTCTTAAGTAGGAATGGTCTTCCTGAAAGTATATAGACCTATATAGCTATCAAGGATAGAAATTTGTAAATATTCTTATGTGTGTCACTGACATATGTATGACATCTCGGCAAATACAACTCAACATCACTGAGAAATTTTTCCTTTAAGCCATGGGGGCGTAATAGTATGCATTGGAATATTCATGCACATGCAGTATTGTAAGGCTGCTTGTGCCTGGAAGACAAAACATTTCCATGACAATTCTTATTCAAATTTGAGAAATTTGGCCATAGCCAAGAAAACTTCTTATTGATACAAAATGAACATTTAATCAAAGGAGTTTATGAAAAAATCCTTTAAAGCCCAAAGCTCACTTGATAGGGTCAAGTCATGTGCATATCTAGTACTACAATGTCACCATTCTAGCTAGCTAAGGACATAAAGCAAAACTATAGTACTCTATAGACCTGAGGAACAAGAGCTATGTATGATGCAACCTTGTAGCAATTATAGTGACGGGAAGATTGAAGACATAATCAAATTCACAAGACAATAAGTGTAGCACAGAGAATCCTTGGTCTTTACATCAGTGTGGTTATAACATTGTGAATTTAGTGTTGACCAGTCTAGCAGAAAAGGCTTGGAGTATTTATATAAGAACTCCTTGATAGTATATCGATTTTGTGGTACTCCATCCTAGTAGAATAATTGATGTTGTTAAACTTGAAATTTTGTTAGATGCTTGATTGAAGGAAAAGTTGTTATTAAGCAGAGATTAGATAAATTGACAATTATGATAGATATATATGTATAGGACTGTCAAATATGGCTGAGTATTGGGCTCTTATAATAATAATCATTGGAATATATCTTGAGCAGCGACCATTCACTGGCAGAAGTTCATATGCAGAATATAGGAGGATTCTGCTACCTAACAGTGACCAAAAATTATGATGTTCTTAATCATTAGTAAGGTCTCATCATTGCCCAATATTAGATAAGCCATCTTATGGAGGCATTCTGTCTTATAGCAGCTTCAGACATCAAGAAATGAAAGCATTTGGAAGCATCTGATTCCATAATAGATCCTCCTTATGTTTAAAAACTTCAATTCTGTAACTCTTATGTAGGAATGGTCTTCCTGAAAGTATATAAACCTATAGCTATCAAGGATAGAACTCTGTAAATATTCTTATGTGTGGCACTGACATATGTATGACATCTCAGCAAATACAACTCAACATCATCTATGTTCTCTTTTCAGTCCAGCTTCATGTACGATATCATTAGAAGTTCAGTAGTTATGTTGACGACACTGTTATAGTCTTGTTCACAATCAAAGTTGTGAACAAGACAGATGTAAACTGTGGATAGCTTATTTTTTTAGAAAGGATCGTCTACTATGAAGCTACAAGAAAGTTTTCATACTTAAACAAGAACAAGTGGATGACACTTAGAAATTTTTCTTTGTTTCATTCATGATCAACATAGGTACATTGAAGAAATTGCATGACCTTTTGAGCTCAAAGAACAAAACACCCCGATTATGGCATCTTGACTACATTAATTATAGATATATTGGGTAAATTGAAACACTGGTAGCTGTCATTTTGCAATAAAGGATAATTCAGTTATATTGAGATAATCTCATAAGAATATTTATTCTTTTTGGGTGAAGAAAAGCCTCTTTAGAATGTTTCTTTGACCTGACTCTTCCTAAAATATTGTTTCTCTCATATGAGAAGATCTTGATTAAAGGATAAATAACTCTCTAGAACCAGACTTCAAAGGGAGCTATAAAATTCTTGATGACCTTGCTTATGATTTGCATTGTGTAATGATTTTTGGGCCAATTTTCATCCTGAGAAAGAATGTCTTACCTTGTAAGACTGCTCTCCTTATCTGTTGTCTTAGGAAGGGTTGCAGATACCAATCCAGAGGATCGAGAGAAACTTATATTGGATCTAGGTCACCCCCAAGTGCCAACAAGAGGAAGCTCCTTATATGTCAATGTCAGTCGTAGTAGATTGGAGGTCTGTTGGGTTAATTGAGGGTTAATTGAGTGAGATAGCAGTGTACTGTACGCAACCATAACCAGACTAGTATTTACCTTAGTTGGTAGAGTGTTGGAATTGCATCCTTAGTTGGCAGAGTGCTGGAATTAGCAAGTCAGTTTGACTTTATTCTATTGTACTCTGTCTCTGATGAACCATTGATATTAATTATAAGAATATTCTATCAAGGGTTTTCCCCGGCTTGGGGTTTTTTCCTGCCTTGTGCCATGTTATTGTGTCATCTTTTCTTGGCTTGTCTTCATCATATGTTCTTTCTTGAGTAAATGCTAATATGGTAAGAGTAGACATTTTTGTGATGCTAAGAGTAGATGTTTTCTTTGATGCTAAGAGTAGCATCATGTCGGCTTCCTTGCTAAGAGTAGACGTTTCTGTGATGCTTGTGCCAATTCCCTTCTGAAGTTGTCATATTTTGGTTCTTTGGTTATACCATCCTAAATCCCTAGTCTCAACAAACAGGCCAGAAAATATTATTGTGAGATCAATGTCTGGTGCCATGAGTTACTTCTTGCTTAATATTATCAACATTATTAAAACACTATATTATCTTTTTTGGACATAAATCAAAATCACATTTACACTGTTGATTCTAGGGTGAATGCTAATCATGTTGACGTCTTCTGGTTATTTGAGGATTTTAGACCATTTAATTAATTTTTTTTTCTTCCATATCTCTTTCGTAGACATGATATAGAATATTTATAATTTATTTGATCTATGGTTGTATGCGGAGTGCTGGAAAGTCAACTGTATTAAACAGTCTGATTGGTCATCCTGTTCTGGTATACATATAAATGTGTTTCTTTCATTTAACTCAAGTTTAGAATAATTATGGTGCATATATAAAAGCATTGTAATCTATCCTCCCCTCTTATGACCTACTCATTTGTCTCTGTTGTGCAGCCTACAGGAGAAAATGGAGCAACTCGTGCACCAATTTTAATTGATTTACAACAAGATAGTTCGGTTAGCAGTAGGGTAATATTTCTCCAAATTGAAAACAAGTCTCAGACAGTTTCTGCTAGTGAGTACATTACCTTCATTAATATGATTTAAGATTATACTTTTTCTTTGTTGGAGCATATGGTATATACTTATTTGTTTTGGACTACCTGCATCACCAATCACAGTCTAAAACAATCACTTTAAAGTTGTTGAGATGATTTACAACAGACAAATCTTATTTCATGTGCCACCTTTGTAATGATTATAATTATGCGGCTCTATTTTTTTTTAATTATTTATTTAATTTTTTTTCATATCCAGAGAAGAGGGGCATAATATAATGATTTAATGCTTAAAATGATGAAAAAGTGGAAATGACTCCAAATTAAGTCGTACATATTTACAGTGCATGCGAGTGTGTCATGAAAGAAAACTTATCTTTCAAAAACTGCTGCACTTTGTATTGCCCTTACTGTCCAACAAGTAATTTACTATTTTGATATTCATAAATTGAGAATGCTCATTCAGGATTTTAAATGTTTGATTAGCCAGACTTGCTATTTTGATGTTCATGAATTGAGAATGCTCATTCAATATTTTAAATGTTCCATCAACAAAATCTCGCTAGGTATTGCAGAACTGGGTAAGGTCTTTCGTGTTTTAAATACAACAAAGAGTATCTAGAAGTGTTATCCATTAAATGATATCTGGAGGCAGGGTTGTGATTATCTCACGTCTTGACACAAGGGAGCAAATAAATGTAGCCACAATAACTGCACTTGTCAACCTATATAAGAATTGCAGTAAAATTTATTTTACCACCTCTGGTTGAGAAGACAATTGGTCACACAAATTCCGATACAACGTTAATGGTACAATACAAGTTCCATGCTATAAAAAAAAATATAAAGAACCTTGCAGTAACTTAATTATTGGTTCTATTTTATGGATTGGATAAAAATAAAGTGAAATTTGATTAACAAAATGAATTATTAAGTTAATGCATTATAATTGTTTTGATATTTGCAAATTTTGCAAATTGCTGATTGCAAATTTTAGTAGAATACAATAGAATTTTTAGTACTGCAATATGATTTTGTTGGAGATAATTACACTAGTCTATCAAATAAATCACTCATCGACACACTGCGTCACTGTTGCATACCGCCATAACTTTCTTAGATTCGAAAGGGCAACACCACCATAACTCTTTCAACTTGAAGATACAATTAAGCAACATATATTTCTCTTTCAACTTGAAGAGACAATAAAGCAACATATTTTTTTTTAATAAATGTAAAAGAGATCAACAATCAGTGTTATAAGGGAGTTGTAGCTACATAGTGGTAATTGTCCTTGGGATTTGACATTTTGATCTTTCATAATATCATGTATGGTTTTTATTAGCAGTCTATCTGTGTTTTTGAGTTTTGTATGGATCCAGCAGTGAGAGTCTAGAGTGAGAGGAAGGATCCAGCAGTGAGACTCTGGTTTGAAGTTGGGCTAACATAATCAAAGGTTAAATATTTGTGGCTTGACCCTGCACGGAACTGAGTATGCTTTATATTAAATTTTGAAATGGTGTTGGGCCTTGATGTTACCATATATAGGAATGTTAGGTCCATATTTGAGGCTTGACCCTGCACATAACTGAGTATGATTTATATTAACTTTTGAAATGGTGCTGGGCCTTGATGTTACCATATGTAGGAATGTTCGGGCTTGGCTGGGAAATACCTAGAGATATAATTAACTAAGTTGTACTTAAATTTATAAACTTTTTCTTTCTTAATTTTTTTAAAGAGATCTTTGAATAACCATTCCATTATTCCTGTTCATATGGACTTCTTAAAGCTTTTATAGTTCCTGGTTTCAAAGGGACAAATGGACTACCATAACTCCTCACATAATTCTTTAAAGGGTGCTAGCTCAATGGAAGAGCACCTGCCATGCAGGAGGTTGGTGGTTCGATTCCACTGTACCCTAACATGAATTATTCAATGATATTGTAGATTTTTTAGTTAAATATTTTTATATTGATTTTTTTTAATTCCAACTATTGTTTTTGGAGAGACAAATGAAATTGTCTCATAAGAGACAATAAATGAAATTGTCTCTAGAGAGACAAAAATGAAATTGTAGAGACCAAAATGAAACTATCTTTGGAGAGACAAAAATGAAATTGTCTCTGAAGAGACAAAAATGATTGTGTTATATATTGTCTTTATAGAGACGATATTTTAAGACAATTTAATTTTAAGACGATTTAATTTGAGTCACCCGCTTAAAGACAATATTTAAGACAATACACAAGTTTTCTTTTGTCTCAAGTTAAGACAATTTACCCAAAAATTGTCTTAAATATTGTCTTAAAACCCCCCTTTATGTTGTAGTGGAAGCACGATGGTTCAGTCTTGATACTAAACCATCCTATGGAACCACCACCATCTGTTGAATCCACGACCCCATGTAGTCTTCGTCAATTATCCAGGATAACATTTTTTAGGTACATAATGTCTTTATCAACCAATTTTACAACTTGACCTCACATAAAATAACCTGTACTGATGCTCCTGGAGCATAATAGGTCACATCAGCTTGACCTTATTAAGAACTAACTATAACTAATGCTCCCGAATCACAATGTGTCACATTACTCTGTTCAATAATTGGTGTGTTCTTTGTGGTTCTACATCATTTGATTTTTTCACATACCAAATAAATTTACAACCCACACAAATATATTAAGGTTGAATAAAATATAAAAATCGAAGCAATTCAACATCTAAACACCACAAACAATCATCTCCTTTGAAGATTTGTTTAGAAAAGTAGGCACATTGTTGTCTATCAATACTTCAGCAAGATACTTCCTCGGTTCCATAAGAAGAATGATACTTTTTCCCATGGCTCATACAGATCTACTCTCCCACAATAGCATAACAGTTATAAAAAACAAGCAAATCTATATATCTACACACATGAACAAACGCACGAAATCTCCATGCACACATGTAAGCTATCGCCACGGGGGATTCACTGGGGGAGAAATACCATACCACAGGGGTTCATATTGGGGGATATATATTGAGGAAAAAATGACATAATATGTTGGGGGATATACAGGGGGTAAAGGGTTTTTATATTGTCTAGTATAAAAAATCGACCTCAAAGTTAATAAGAAAATACAAAGGGGTATAAAAAAATGTCGATGAAAAAATAAATACTTACAATATCTAGTGAAAATATGAGTTTTTTAAATTGGGAAGCTGTATTGGGTTCATATTAGTAGGGGGTTAAATATTGTGATTTTTAGAGGTATTTTCCAATATGTAGTAAAACTAAGGGTATTATTTAACATGCCATGAACACACGTGATATGTTAGAGGTTAATTGAGTGAAGCCCTCATGGATACCGCTAATATTTAATTATAAATTATATAGAAATAAAACTCAAGACTCTCTCACATATTCCTAGCACTCCCTTGAGGGAGTGAAGCCAAAATAGGCTTTGATACCATATTAGAAAAACTGAGGGAGTTGAGAGAGATTTCACACACAACACAAAACCACACTATTTTTATTCATCTCACAAAGTTTACATATATAGGAATATAAATCATTGACTTCAAAAAATATAGATCTTAAGAAAGTGGATCTATGACTCTAACATGACACAACTACAACTCATACACATATGAAACAACAACTTCTAGATTGACACCTCAAGACTCACAATGACAACTTGTAAATCACATGACACATGGAAGCATTACTTCCAAGAGAAATTTGTATTCAACTTCTTCAGATATTCAATGAGAATTTTTTTTGTATATTTTCTTCATTCTCTTCATGTTACTTAACATTGCTAATGTACATCAACTTATTTATCTTTGAATTTGAGATTAGACTTTTATTTAATGTCATTCCATACTTATTGTTTTCTTTATTTTTCTTGGAAATTTCCTCTTTAATTATTTTGGAAATATGATCCTAACTCTATGATAGTTTCTTTGTTCTTCTTTGATTTGCATTTTTTTTATAGATATTTTGTATGTTCTTAACATCCTTAAGAAAGTCTTAATAATACTTGTGCAACTTTTTTACTTTTTCATCTTCCTGCTGTAATTTTTCATTTTAATACTTATGTACCTTTTTTATTTTTTCATCTTTCTTCTATAATTTTCCATTTTTCCATCGATTCATTCGTTTGCCATTTTTCTTTCTTAATGTTTTCTTATTAAAATTTTAAATCTTCATTAAGATATCTTAACAAATGCATTACCTTTTATTTTGATGCAACTGTAACTGTAGTTTAACATATAAATGTGGACATGTGGGTTAGGACCCACATACTCCCTTTATATGCAGCGAATACAAATTCAGAGTTTAAATAACATACATACGCACACGATCAAACAATGCTTAACTTTAAAAGATCACAACAGATTACTTTACGCGGACCACACATACCCATATCACTTTACATACATGCAGAACCTTCATGCCGAAGGGTCCCACAACACTCCCGACCAATCGCAGTACATCGCAATTGCCTCCCTGAAACTTTTAACTCTTTGCGAATATGCTAAACCACAAAAACTTGCGAAGTGTGCTATTGTACAAAGCAGACATGTGGCTCTCCCTCGTCGCATCACATCCTTACCACATCGCACCGCAAACAACTTACCTTGTGAACTCATAAACGACAACCTATAACTTTTGCGAAATGCAAAAATGTGATTCATCGTCCGTCGTAGATCTGTTGCACGTTCCAATGGCCCACATCTGTCTCCGCCAACTCTTCGCATCTTAAACTGTCTGACTTGCGAATTCATCACGACAGTTCATCTTTCACCCTCAGATTTTCTATTTAATCACATTCCTCCACTCACCTTCACGCGGTTATTCTTCGCCTCTTTTGCCCGCTCTAATCTCCTCTATCAATCCTTAAACCTTTGGTTCTGCGCTTCGATCCTCGCCATCGATTCCTCCTTAAGAATTATTCTAAATATTATGTCCTTATTCAACTGCTCTTCTTTCAGCTATCGTCACTCTACAATACCGTTTCCTCCACACTCCTCCTCCTGATTTTTTTTGGATTCTTCGACGTGAACATCTCCTGAGCTTGTCCTTTTTTTTCTTTAATGCTGTCTCTCGTGACCTTCTTCTTCGTCTTGTCATCCCTCGACCTCTGCCATAGCTTGTCTATGCGAATTTCATGGGAACTTCGTCCTCTCGCTCAATCTGCCTATTCATTAACAGAAATAATACGCATATATAAAATACACATATACAAACAGAGTCCAGATTAACCTCCCGTTGTATGATTAAGTGCAATACTTGATTTCAACAGGGAAATAAAACAAACGGGTTAAAACAGAGAACCCGATCAAAATAAAAAACACTTGGAATTAATTTAGAAATGAAATACACAGAGTCAAGCCCTTGGATGGTTGGCTTTTACATTTGTTTCTACTCTCTATTCACCCCTCTCTCGCACACCTATTTCCCTCCCTCTCTCTCTTTCTCTCTATGGATGTTAGACCCCATAATGGTGGATTTGGTCTGGCTTTATGTCTTTCCAAAATCCCCATATGGTTGAGAAAATGTCATTCAGTTTGAGAACAATTTATTCAACTAAAAAATTAACTAATCCTAATTTAACTATTCTTTTAATCTGCAAATTACAATGGTTGTGTTAGCCCAAATTAACTCAACAAAATACTTAAAAAAATAAAGTATTCAAATTCTTTGGACTGCTAGTCCTCTTCCCAAGCCACAACATGTGACCAGCTTGTCACATTGTTGGCTCTACCTTAATGCTCTTGCACAGACTCCCAAGGTAAAAGAATTCATGACCTCCTGGTCAAGTGTCTTCAATGCTTGAACCTTCTAGGATCCCAAACTCTGTTTTTTTGTTGTCCATAAGCTGCATTGTCTTCACCATTCTTTAGCTGCAATATTCCAAGCTTCCATGCTTTATACTGTAGTGCTCCACTGCCTCTACCTTCACTATTCTTCATTTGCCAAAAAAATTCACAGTGGACTGCTTTCTTCATTTTGTTGTAACTCTTCTTAGATATTTTCAATAACTCCCATAGCTCATCTATGGTTTCTTGCAATTCAATCTTCTTCTGTAATATAATATTATTTCCAGTCCTCTTCCAACACATTCTACTACACTTTGTCCCAAATATTGCTGCAAATATTACTCCGGACATTGCTGCCACCCAAACTTCCTGAATATCTCTGAAGATATCTCCCTTTGCAACATCCCTCTTCTTTTCCTTGTTTGAAAATTTACTGTCAAAAGGTAAATTTCCTTATAATTCTCTAATTGCAGTAATATATTTATTCGCTCTTTCCTGTATACTAGCTAACATAATTATGTTTTGGAAACTAGTATTTATCTCTATTCCAGCTACAGTTTGAAACGGTCCCATCTTATTGTCTGCAATCTCTTTCTCTTGCTCAAATTATTTCAGCAAGAAACTCAACCATTCACTAATTACTTGATTCCCTTCAAGTACCTCTTCAGTATTCTGTATTATAGTTTCAACATAACTCGCTTCCTCTTCCTTGAGAACATTCCATTGTTGTCCTTCTTCTTCTTGACTATCCTAATAGTCAATTCAGTCTTTTCCACTTCTAGGACTGACTTTCCTTTAGCTTGAGACATAACTGCCTCACTTTCATCTTTATGGATTTCTTCCTCCTTGTTACTAAGCAAACCTCTTTGTGATACTGCTTCTTCATATATAATCAGAATAAAATTCTAATTCTCTATTACTATGATAGTCCTAAATGTTCGTCTAACAATCTTCCTTTGACTATTTAAGCAAACCAATTCCTCTTTGTCCTCATCAAGAAAAAATTTCATCTCATGAGGTATTACTACTTAATCTTCATTAAAGTTACTCCCTTCATTAAATAAGGAACTTATGAATTTCTTATGCTGCAACAACTCAACTTGGTCTTTATCAGAAAGACACTCTTCATCATACCTTGCTTGAAAATTTTCTTCTTCTTTATGCTTTGCTAGATAAACTTCAGCTTTACTTGAGACAATTCCAAGAGATAGATTGTCTTCTACATAACCTGCAAACACATTCAAATTGTCAGCTTTAAACTCACAAGACCCAGTGATCTTATTTGATGACTCAATCACCAAATCTATCTCTTTTTGTTCTAAGTATCTTTCAGGACTCATAAAGTCTTCATTGGTCTTCTTTTTAGCTTTCTCAAGCATAACATATGAATGCTTGACATCATCTTTTGCCTCTTTCTGTTCTTGGCCATCATCATAAGCCAAGTCCTCCTTGTTTTTAGCTTTCAAAGTAGGCTGGAAATCATTACTTTCACTTAGCTGTGCATGTGCATGTACATGAGACTCAACTATCTCATTTTCTTCTTGAACACAATTCAGATTATGTCCTCTCCCTTCATCCTTTATGACAACATCAGAAAATTGTCTCTCTTTACCTATTTCACCTTCAAACATACAATAATCATTTGTTTCAAAACCATAAGGATCCATAGCCTCTCTGGTTGTCTCAAACATCAACTCTTTCCGCTGGTTCTCATCCTTCCAAGGATCCATGAAACCATTAGCTGGTCTCATGTATTCATCCTCATTACTATTATCACCAAGAACGGACCCTTTCTCAGGTTCACATAATTAAACCTCTTCCTCAGCACACATCCTATGCTGCAACTCAGCTCCTCTGAGTTCTTCTTCTAACTGAATTCTTGTGTCAGATCTCAGCCTACTCTGTAACTGAATCCACTTGACTCTTTTCTTCCGAAGAGCCCAACCATACCTTTGGTGTTACATATTCCCTTGTATGAATTCTCTCAACACTTCTAGCTGCACTTTTATCTCAGCTAATTCTCTATCAAGTTTATCATTACTTGATCTTTCATAATCTCCCTTAGAACCTTTACTATGACTATCAGTAGCCATTGTCTTCTTTCCTTCATGGCCTCATTTTTGTTCATCATGAAATACAAACAATCCATCTCTACAAGCTGACTCCATCAACCTATCTGTAGATACCACACCAATATTTTCCATGCTTAGTCTTTTACTGACATCTCTAGTGATTTCTATATTTTTATTGTGACTCCTCCTTGAGCCTTTCAGATAACCATCAGTGGTCATCTCTTCTGGGAACTCCATTTATTCATCACATGTTATGATCACTGCATTTTCATGCTGCCCTCCATCTTCCATGACAATTCCTAATGGTTTTCCTTCATCCTCCATACCTTTCATACTCTACTGCTCCGAGTAATGCTTCTTCTTCTTGAGCATTCAACCCATGCTCCCTCTTCATATGCAGCCCATGCCACTGCAATTTCTTCCTCATAATCCATCCACACATTTGGTCTTCATCACTCCTCTATAGCAACTCCATCAATAGATCAAGATGGGTTCTCATCTCAGCTATTTCTCTCTCATATTCTTCATTTTTCATCTGCTTCCATATGCCATTTGTCTTGGCATATTCCTTCTTCACTTTGTGGTTACCTCTTGAACCTCTTCTATGACTTTCAGTAGTCATCTTCTTGATTTCTTTCATCCTCTATGAGCTGCACTAGCCCCTACAGTAACAATTCCTCCTGCTACAACTTACCTCACCAAACTTCCTCTGTGCTTGGTCTTTTGGAAAGTACGGGTCTTCAATCTAGAACCCTCCTTGAGAACTCCTCTATGCTCCTTCTAGGCTCACCCTCACAACTCATATGCTCTTGAGAACAATACTGTCCTCTTATATTTCAACCTCAGCTGAAATACTAGGTTCTTACCACACTTCTTTTTCCTCCTAGAAACCCTTGCTAGCTTCCTTCATTACTGCCCCTTAAGGTTGTGATCTTCTTGCTGAGATGTTTTCACTCCTGCTGCTACCTCTTGCATTTAGTCACTCCTCAAGTAAAAAAAACTAACAAAATCACCTCTATTGAACTATTATGCTCTTCTTCTGAGTGTGAGCATTTACTTGTCAGTTCTATAATCCAAAATAAAATTGAAACAAAACATTCTTACCTTTTTTTATGTGCTACTACTTTATCCATGTTGTTGTAGCTCTTATGCTTTTTCATAAGCCTTCAGTCCACAATATTACTTGTTAAGGTTCACATGATTAGAATCAATGAGCAATACTTCTCAAATTTTCTTAGTTCAAAGTCCTTCACATCGCCTTTCAGATCTTGTATGCTCTGATACCAATTGATGTAGTCATAACTGCAGTTTGACATATAAGCGTGGAATTATGGGTTAGGACCCACATACTCCCTTTATACGTAGCGAATCCAAATTCAAAGTTTAAATAACATACATACACGCACGATCAAACAACGCTTCTTTAAACGACCACAACGGATTACTTTACGTAGACCACACATACCCATATCACTTTACATACATGTGGAACCTTCTTGCCGGAGGGTCCCACAACACTCCCGACCAATCCCAGTACATCGCGATCGCGTGCTCGCAACTTTTAACTCTTTGTGAATACACTAAACCACAAAAACTTGCGAAGTGCACTATTGTGCGAAGTCAACACGTGGCTCTCTCTCATCGCATTGCATCCTTACCACATCGCACCGCAAAATACTTACCTTGCGAACTCATAAACGATAACCTCTTTGCGAAATGTGAAAATGGGATTCACCGTCCGTCGTAGGTCTGCTGCAGGATCCAACGGCCCATGTTTGTCTCCGCCAACTCGTTATATCTTAAACTGTCTGACTTGCGAAGTCATCACGACCATTCATCTTTCACCCTCTTCTCTTTTTCTCTCTCTAATCTCTGCCATCAATCCTTAAACCTTTGGTTTTACGCTTCTATCCTCGCTGTTGATTCCTCCTTAGGAATTATTCTAAGTATTATGTCCTTATTTAACTGCTCTTCTTTCAGTTGTCGTTGCTCTACAATATGATTTCCTCCACACTCCTCCTCCCGAGTTTGTTTGAATTCTTCGACGCGAACCTCTCCTGAGCTTGTCCTTTTGTTTTCTTTAACACTATCTCTCCTGAACTTCTTCTTCATATCGTCATCCCTCGACCTCTGCCATAGCTTGTCTATGTGAAGTTCATGGGAATTTTTTCCTCTTGCTCAATCTGTCTATTCATTAACAGAAATAATACACATATATAAAATACACAGATACAAACAAAGTCCAGATTAACCTCCTGTTGTATGATTAAGTGCAACAATTGATTTCAATAGGGAAATAAAACAAACGGGTTAAAACAGAGAGCTCGATCAAAATCCAAAACACTTGGAATTAATTTAGAAATGAAATACACAGAGTCAAGCTCTTGGATGGTTGGCTTTCACATTTGTTTCTATTCTCTATTCACTCCTTTCGCACATCTATTTCCCTCTTGCTCTCTCTTTCTTTCTATGGATGGCAGACCCCACAATGGTTGATTTGGTATGGCTTTATGTCTTTCCAAAATCCCCATATGGTTGAGAAACTCTCATTTAGTTTCAAAACAGTTTATTCAACTAAAAACTTAACTAATCCTAATTTAACTATTATTTTAATCTGCAAATTACAATGATTGTGTTAGCCTAGATTAACTTAACAAAATACTTTAAAAAATAAAGTCTTCAAATTCTTTGGATTGCTAGTCCTCTTCCCAAGCCACAACATGTGACCAGCTTGTCACATTATTGGCTCTACCTTAATGCTCCTGCATCATCTTTAAATTTTTAATAACTTTTTATCATCTCTTTATAAATTAGAATTTTTCAAGACTATTGGATTCTTTCAAATATTATATATTTAACATAATTTAAAGTAAAACAAATAAAAATAAACATAAAAATAAATGTCTAGTGACTTGTATGCATTACAAATAAAATAGACCTAGGTGAAATATAATGATTTATGTTTTGTTTCTTTGGAAACTAAGAATATAATTTTTTGTTCAAAATAATAATATTTTATTGTTTAAAATACATTTTTAAATGCATAAATAAATTTACTACTATCTAAAATATTTAAAAGATTTAAATTATATAACTCAAAATTTTAATTGCAACAAATTATTATCAATTTTTAAATGAAATTGATTAAAAAGAGACAACAACAAAAAGAAAACAACTCAACTATAAAGAATTTAGACCATAGTATATAAGTCCAAGTTTATTTATCAATGGATGCTTAGCTCTAGTTCTAGGGATGGTGGTTTGCTATCCCTCCTACTTAAGTTCAAATCCTTAGAGGCATGCCACATCATAGTAAATGCTCCATCATAATAAAATTAAAAAGATAAATGTCTCTTTGGAGTTGGATATCTCAATATATAATATTTATCAATTATAAATGTCTCTTTGGAGTTTGAGATCTCAATATATAATATTTATCAATTATTGCATATATATGAAAAGATTGCTAATTCCAATCACAAAAATTTTAAAAATTATACATCTAAATCTATTTATTAATATAAATTGGTTTTACACTTTCAGTTTTTTAAAGATACAATTGGCTTAGAAATAATTAAAACCAACGTATTAAGGTTGCTAATAAAGCTTTGGAATATTTTTGCTTCAAGGTTGACCTGGAACTAACAAAATGCAATCCCTTTGTTTTGTCCATTATGATTTTACGATTTTGGGAAAGGTGTTTTCATTAACCATCTTTGGAAAGGTCCTGGGCGAACTTGCTTGCACCCTAGGGTCAGCATTTTGTTTTATCACTTCAATATTAAACGTTGAATTTATTAAATTGTCTAAATTGTTAGTTTATTCACATATTGAATTTAATTTCGAAATGTTGAATAGGATAGGTTTTAATTTTAATTTTTGGTTATTTATTAATTAGATATATTTTTATTACTAATTATTATTTAAAAAAAAATGTTTTAACTGATAATAGTGTTTGATTTTGGATAGAAAATTAAAACTGAATATGGAAAGTTATATAATTGTAGTTATAGTATTAATAGTAAAAATAAGAAATGTTAACATTATTAACATTATTTAAAGTAAAATTGTTTTTAATTTTTAATATTATATTAAGTTAAATTTTTAATATTATATTAATTTAAATTATATAATTACAAATCTCTACCTTATTCATAAAAATACAAGTTTGTAAATAATAAATAAATAAATAAATATTTAGCATAAATAAAAGTCAACTGGTCTTAAAATTTTATGAACACCAATTAAACTAATAATAGTTAATATTATAAACTTCTCCATTAAAATAAACCATGTTTATAAATACCATTACCATGTTTATAAATACCATTTTGTGTATTCGTTCTTATATTTCAAAGGGCTTTTAGATATCAATATCAATATCACGGTTCCACTTTTATCAAAGTTAAATTGACAGCCGTTATTAAAAGATCAAATCCAATCCCAAAAAATTGATATTACTGCATAATGGCTTATTTTTATATTTTTTAATGATGAAATTTTCAAATTTTCAAATTTGTGATTTTTTCGCTTCCCGCAAAAACTACCACGTTACCAAACAACTTTTTCACCACGGAACCGTACTCAATACAAAGTTATTTAACTTTTTAAAATTTTATAAAACATATGTAAAAAGATAAAATTGAAATCATAATAAAAATGATTACAAGTCATTTGAAACAACAAGGAAATAATATAATTTATATATTAGTAATTGCTCCTAAAAGCGTGTAAAGGAACACGGAAGGAATAAAAAATCTGGGGAGGTCATCTTATCACGAACATAGTTTATTGTTGAATACATATTTATAAATATTATTGTTATTAATTTTTTTTGGCTTTATAATATTAGTTACAATTAAATATTATTATATTAATTTTTAACCATTTGAATTATCAAAAAATTTAAGAAAAAATGTATAATAATAAAAAATATAAATATTTAAAATGAATTTCATACTAATTCTCAACCACATAAATTATCAAATATTTTAAAAAAATATATAATAAAAATAATTATAAATATTTGAAATGAAATTCAAATAAAAATAAATTAATAATAAGACCTTGGAAATGAATCAAGACCTTTAAGAGATAAGATGAAGAACCAAGAGAAAACACATGTCATTACTTGGGAAAATGAGTTATACATGAACCTCATTTATAGGAGTAATATAGGCTTCTAGTTATAACTAGAAGATAAAACTGATATACATAAGAATAAAACTCACAATTTAGCTATAAGATCTCTACTTAAACTTACAAGTTTCAATATTTATAAAAACTCTAACAAACATTAGGCTAGAAATATTTAAGTTCTAGTTCATTGTCCCTTTCATGAACAAGTTCTTGATTGTTGTTGACATCAACAATTGCTCGTTGTTGTGAAACCCCTGGTTCTTAGTGTTGGACTTGAATATGTACCATTGAAACTTTGCTTTTTATTTTAAATTTTATCTATGTTCTCTATTATTGTGGAAAACAAAGAGCACGACTTGGAATGAAATACCACTTCAATCGAAATAAAAATCCAGACCCACCATAAAAACGCAGGTCATGTTCAAACTCTGGAGGAGGGAATCAAAAGCTAACGCTTATCCTTACGCCAGATTTATCAATTTGTTTAGTGTAATCATCTATACCTACATGAATAAGTAGCAATCATAGACAAAGATAATACACATAGGGAGATTAGCGAAAGTGCGGCACCAATTCAAATGTGGTGGGTGGCATTTTCGAAATTGGTGCAAGTGGGGTGTGGGGCCGATATTTCGAAGTCTTACTCTTTTTCTTATGAGACCATGCTATATTATTTTGATAGAGTCCTTTAAATTGGAAATTTGGATGGAAAAAGCCATCGTGACAGTGGAAATTTGAGTAGTATAGTTCGAATTTTTAAAGTTTAAATAGAATTTCATTATATTCATTAAATAAATTAAACAATAGAGTTAGTTTTCAAGTTAAAAGTGATTATGATTATATTAAAAATAAATATTTTATTTATTAGATAGTTTAATAAAAGGAGTCACATAAAGTTGTGTATTTGAATTTTTTTTTTAAATCCCTTATGACTTAAAATGGATTTACGCTGTTTAATTTTTATTTACTATTTATAATTTTTTTTAAATTTTTTTTGAAAACCATAATCAAATTAAACATTTAAAATTGTAAACCTAGCTTATATATTTTTTAATTTGACTAATATTAATTTCATTGAAAAATAAAACTTCATTCCACTTTTGTTGTAATTACAATATTCTAAGGAGTTCTAAAATGAAAAACACTTTCTTTACCTTGACACTTATCAAATCTTGGCATTGGCAACATTATTTTCCCATTAAGGCTTTTTGAAATCGTTGACATTGAAAGTCGCAACCAAGTTTGCATAACATAATGAAACAATAATTTCTTGACGATGGAGAATAAAAATGAAGTGATTTAAATTTGTGCAGGGTGTACCTATTGAATTACATGTTCCAAATATTTATATTCATGTAAAAGAGTATAGAGGAAAATATTAAAACATAAGGATTGAGAGACTTTAAATATTATATTATATTATAGATATAATCCATTTAAATTTAATTAAGACATGTCACGTTCAAACGAGTTGCGACAAAAGTTTTCGATGTTATAATTATCTGACAACTATAGACAAAACACAAAATATAAATGCTTCAAAGAGATTACACAATTAATTTATTAAGAAATTATAAACACGATTGCCTTAAATTATGCTTGAAACGTGGACTCGATTCGCATGGAGGTCCAAATTCTATTCTGGTTGTTGCTATATTATTTACGTTGTACTACTGAATTTCTTGAATTTTATTGTGATTTTAGGAGGTTATATTCGAACCCGTCTTGCTGCTTGGCCATGATGTTGTTTGATATTTTGAGATTGGTAAGAATAACCACATGGGGCCCAACTAACATTTCATTCCATTTTAGGTAGTTTGAATTTCATGCTACATTTGATTATCGATATTCACTATATAAACCAGCATTTTTGACAAAAGTAGGCTGCATGGGTGTCATTTGGTTTGACAAAAATGTCCCTTGTTAAAAAAATTCAGAAGGCCATCTATGTTGATGTTTCCTCAAATCATCTAAATTGTTTATATGTTGGTATCAATCTGAAGTTTAAGTAAACAAGTACAAAGCTATTTCTATGTTGAACCAATGCAAGGTGCAATATTCAGACCACCATTATCTCATCTGTCAATCATGCAAAATTAATAAGTTACAAAATTTCCTTTAAGGCTACAATATTGTCATAATTGTCAATAACTTTCCAAAACCATTTACATAAGCCAAACTCAAGTGATGGTCTCTCTGCTACATGAATACTAGAGCATGGTGGGAAGGGGAGAGGCAATCGTATGAAATACCACATTGGCTGCAAAATTCAAAGTGATCGTTGTGATCCTTTTAGTAACTTAATCAATTCTAGATATTGTTTTATTACATATTATTGGTATTATTTATCAGAAGGATTTAAAAACATATTTTTCTAATAGCTTTTAACTCTCATTGCAGAAAGAGTTTAACACATATGATCCAAAATCACACTGATTTTAAAGTTGTAGTTCTTAAAGAAGAGATCCAAAATCATAGAAATAGTTGTAGCAAGGGATATTATATTTGCTTTGGCACAATCTAGTGTTTGTGCAAAATTTAGTAGAGGTAAGAAATTGAAAAATATATGTTGAGAAAATTGTGCATTTTCTGTAAAAAAAGTCAGTGTTTTTTTTAACTAATAATTTATATGAATTCTATAGTTTTTTGTAATCAAACCTTTTTTTTTGCATTGAAATATACGAATAGAAAAGATTGCTTCCTGAGTATAAGTCTAGATGAAGTGATTCACAACCTGTTTTATAACAAGAACAATGAGTCCCTTATCACTATATCAATTTATGCCTCAGATAAATTTAGCTGGCTGAAATACAGAACAACACCGACTGAGTATGTTCATCCTTGATATTCAAAATTTTCTTAAAGAAAAGATTAACTTTTCAAGTTTCATGTTTCTATGTTGTCTATGATTAACTTTAAATTCATGTTGGTTGTTTTTTTTCTAGTTTATATTTTTTCCTAGGGGAGAAAATTAACTTTGTATTCAAGAAGAAAAACGATTACATTACGTATGTCTGGAAAACACTAATATTTTTTGTAGGTTGTATGTATAAATGTTAACTCAATTGATTTGAACATTGGAAGATACATTAGAAGGGGAAAACTAGATGCAAGTTTTGCTTTATTCGAGTGAGAGTCATTGAAGTGGCAAGCTTTGTAGAGTTTGATGATGTCAATGGTGAAGCGGCGCACGAAAACGCAAAGTGTTTCATTGATAAATGAAATGGTTAAACACCAGTCTGTAACTGAACGAAGTATACATATTTTCAAGGATTGTTTTAGGACATCATATTTCAGGAGATGGGATTAAGGTTGATAGATCAAAAGTTGAAGTCATCTCCAAGTTGCCTATTCCAAATTGTCAAAGAGATGTTAGAAGTTTTCTAGGATTTACTGGTTACAATAGAAGATTTATAGAAAACTTCACTAAAATAGCATCTCCACTCTTCAAATTGCTTACAAAAGACTGTGAATTTAAATGGGATCCTGATTGTCAATCAGCTTTTGAAACTTTGAAAACAAGAATATCTGAAGCACCTATCTTAAGAGGACCAAATGGGAAACTCCCTTTCCATATTTCTACGGATGCTTCAGATACAGCTCTAGGAGCTGTGTTGGGTCAAAAAGATTTAGTTCCTTATGCCATTTATTACACCAGTAAAAATTTGACTTCCACAGAGTTGAACTATACTGTGACTGAAAAAGAGTTTTTAGCTGTTGTTCATGCAATTAATAAGTTTAGACATTACATAACAAGCTATGAAACTTTTATTCATACTGACCATTCTGCAATTAGATATTTAATGAACAAACCTGTTACTAATGGCAGAGTGACAAGATGGCTCTTACTTTTGCAAGAATTCAATATTACCGTGTTGGATAGACCAGGAAAACAAAATACAGTAGCTGATTTCTTGTCTAGGATTCAGAATACTAAAGAAGATTCTCCTGTAGAGGATAAGTTTCCTGATGAATACTTGTTTGCAGTAACTATTAAGACTCCTTGGTATGCAGATATTGCTAACTATTTGGCTACAGGGAAACTACCTTCACATTTATTTCCAAGTGAAAAACAAAAAATTATTCAGGAGAGTTCAAAATATTCATGGATTTCTAACGAATTGTTTAAAACAGGGCCAGATCTTGTGATCAGAAGATGTGTCAGGGAAGATGAAATGCCTGATATTTTTAAGGCATGTCATGATGAACCATGCGGCAGACACTTTGTAGACAAAAGGACGGCCTATAAAATCCTCTCTTTAGGATATTATTGGCCTTCCCTCTTCAAAGATGCAAAACAATATGTCAAAAGGTGTGACAGCTGCCAAAGAGTAGGGAAACCTACCCTTTCAAATGAAATGCCATTACAACCACAAGTACTCATTGAACCCTTTGAAAAATGGGCTTTAGATTTCATTGGACCTATTAATCCACCATCTAAGCAGAAGAAGTATATATTGGTTTGTACTGATTATGTTACTAAATGGGTAGAAGCCAAAGCATTAGTATCTGCTACTGAAAATTCAGTTGTTCATTTTCTTTATGAGGATATTTTTACTCGCTTTGGTGTTCCAAGAGAAATTGTGACAGATCGGGGGAGCCAATTCACATCCAATTTGGTGGAGAAGTTGATGGAAGAATACAAAATCAAGCACAGAAGATCTACTCCTTACCATCCACAAGCAAATGGTCAAGTGGAGTCCACAAACAAAGTTCTTGAAAGTATCATCACCAAAACTTTTCATCTACACAGAAGAGATTGGGCAGAAAGGCTTCCAGAAGCCTTGTGGGCCTACAGAACTACATGGAGGAATACAACAAGACATTCTCCCTATGAACTTGTTTATGGGAAAGAAGTCTTGTTCCCCATTGAGTTCCAAGTCAAGACCTTCAAGATAGCAGTTCAGTTGGGAATGGACTTATCAGAAGCCCAAAAGCATAGAATGGAGCAATCGAATGAGCTAGATGAGATCAGACAAGAAGCAATTCTAAGAACTGATCTAGTTCAATATCAAAGAACTAAGTGGCATGACAAATATATCAAAGAGAAGAAGTTTCAAGAAGAAGATTGGGCATTGTTATTTGACTCCAAGTTTAAAGATTTTCAAGGGAAATTTCAGACTCATTGGCTTGGGCCATATGAGATTGACAAGATCTTTAACAATGGAGCTGTAAGAATCAAGACCATTGATGAGTTTCAAACTCCTCTTATCGTGAATGGCCATAGATTGAAAGTTTATCATAAGCCACTCTCAAAAGAGGATTTTGTCAAAATGTTTCAAGAAAGTTCTGCAATCAGGCTGGTACAGAAGAATTCTTCTTCTCCACCAGCCTAGCTTTTGTTCTTTTAAGTTAAAAAAAATAAAAAATAAAATAAAATAAAAATAAAAATAAAAAAAAACTGGTATAAGCCTGAAAACACTGATTGGCAGTCTTATACAGAAAATATAGGGTGAAAATCAGGAACACCCGACACTCTATATTTTCCAAAAAAAAATAAAAAATCTCTCTTTCATTTCACAAGTTTTGTAATCATTCACTCCATTCCATTCCACTTCATTCCATTTCATTTCACTTCATTTCACTCCACTCCACTTCATTTCATCCATTTCATTCCATTTCATTAATAAAAATATTTTTCATGACCATTTCCATCTGCTCATTTTTCATCTGTTCATTTCCATTCATCCAAGTAATAGCTGTGTCAGTTTCCGCAGCTGACATCTGTTTCCGTAGCTGACTCCAGTTTCCGCAGCCAGAAGCAGATTCCGCAACTACTACTCTGTTTTCAAAAAGAATGTACAGTCAGATGTTATTTCCATAATCATGAAATAAAATGCAGGTGAGAGGATCAAAAATGAAGACATGGAGCATTCAAGACACCAATGAAGAGAAATTAGTTGAAGACCAAAGGAAAAGGTAAAGATTCCAAAGGTATGAATAAAATTTATTTCAAATAGCATTGAAAAACACATTTTTATATAGTTATGAACCATGAGCTCTATCCATTATATGCAATGATTATATTGACAATTCTGTAACCTTTCACGATCTCCATATTATCCTCTCGCATTCATTCACAAACAGTTCCATCATTAAACCCCCGATTTTCACTCATGATCCAATATTCCACCGGTGACAATGAGACGTATTTGATTTGACCAAGGAATCTTACAGCCGCATAAATCCATAACCGTTGATTGAAACGTGTTCACATTTATTTCGCAGCCACCAAATTTCAAAACGCTGTCGAATGTGTTATACTCTGTCAATTGCACAGTCGTATCTCTGTTATGCTCACGAAACCTTTTTTTTATTCTGTCTCACTCCATTCCGTTCATTGTGTTCATTTCCACTCTCGGATATCTACCCACAGTCTCACTCCATTCCGTTCATTGTGCTCATTCCCATTCTATAATATATTCCCACAGTCATTGAGCTCATTTCTGTGCATTCAGCCGTTCTATTTCCATTTGAATCCTCCACACAGGAAAGTCTTTGAAGAGCAAAAAGAGAAATGGGTAAATTGCTAAGAGCAGAACCGGAAGGACCGAAGTTCATGGAGGGATATCCGCAAGTAAGGGAGATATTGAAGAAAGCAAAATGGTTGTGTTTTATCCAGAAGTTCAGAGGTTATCACAAAGAAGTTACAAAAGCATTTGCAAGGTCGTTTAATGGCTTGGAAGCAGAAATTGGAGACCTTAAGTTTGCGGTCAACGAAGCATCTATAGCAACAGCCACGAAACTTCTTCAGGAGGGTGAGCGTTGGTTTAAGAATAAAAGTATCAGTGATGAAGCATGGAGAACAATCTTACGAAACCAAGGTATGGACATAATTTTTTTTAAAAGAGGAATTCCTGTGCATGCATTGAAAGAGGAATGGGCTACTTTGTTGCTAGTTGTTCAGAAATTCATTACATGTGAAGGTCGTTTTGGGTCCATGTACATGTACCATACCAGGTTACTGATGAATTTTCTAGATAATCAAGCTCTCAATCTCCCATATTTTCTGTTAAATATCTTGAAGAAAATGTCTGTGACTGTTCAGAAACATTTAGGAGATGTAGAACCTCATCTATATCACCACGGCCTTATAAAAATTTTGATTGAAAAGGAGTTAAAGGAAAATAAAGACACATGGGAACAATTTCTGGTTAGAAATTTCTTTGAGGAACCTCAGGAAATTCCTGAAGGTAGCACAGCAAGAAGAAGTAGGAGAAAAAGAACAATTGATGAAACCCAAAATACTCCTACTACTGCAATTGAAAGAACTGATAGGGAAGAAAGACTGTCAAAGAGGAAGAAGAAAGAAATCAAGGGTAAGAAGCCAATAACACCAAAAGAAATAAAAACTATTGAGGCTATACATAAAACTCCTTCTTCTGAAGAAGAAGATAATCAAGTGTTATCTGAAAGACTAGTTTATCTTCAAAAAAAGTCCTCTATAGCCAAGAAGACAGAGAAAGGAAAACAAAAACAAAAGGATAGTGCACCACAGCGTGTGAGAAGAAGCAGCGGAATTAAGGGGAAATTGAGGAAAATGCAAATGAAGGGTCCTCATTTCATTGATTTGGGAGAGGAAACATCTGAACAGTCCCCAGCTGACCATAGTCCATCTCAGTCAGTTAGTGAACCTGGTTCATTTCATTCCCAATCAGACATTGAACATACTCCATCCCATTCTCAGCAAGATATTGATGTAAGCCCTCCTCAGCCAGATTATTCTCCTTCACGGCATTTTGGGGATAGCCCAATAAAAATGACACCTGAAATAGACCCCAAGCAGCAGGAAGTATATGACTATATAGAATCTTTGGAAAAGGCAGCTACAGGTCCCAGTACTTCATCTATCCAGCCTCATACAGTACAGGATGATTTAGTCCAATCACTAAAACAGGAAATTTTTGAGTTAGAGCTTTTGAATAAACATATCAAAAATGAAAATGAGACATTGAAGGAACAAGGAAAACTGGACAAAATCATCCATGATAATACTATGCTACATCTAGGAATATGGCAAAAGAAGAACAAGAAATTGAAAAGAAAATGCCAGAAGTTGAGCAGAGCACTGATTAATATCAAATTTAGGTTCTTAATGAAGAAACCCAGAATGTTAGCAGCACCAAGGAAGAGGAGGAGAGGATTGGATGTGCTGGCTGAAGTGTCAAGGCACATGAACTAAGGAAGGAATATTAAAATTTTGGTTGCATGAGGACATGCAACACCTTCACAGTGGGGGTATGTTGAGTCTCAATTCTGCATCTTTTCCATACACTTTCTATACCTTTTTCACTCACCTGAACCTCCCAAGTTGTCAATTTCATTTGCAAAAGAGCATCTAACATGGTTTTTAATTATATTTTTGTGTTTTCTATTTGATTTAGATTTTGTTCATTCAGCTGCGGAATCTTGCCACTTTCCGCAGCTACTGCAACTTTCCGCAGCTATTTTGTGAAACTCTATGTTACAGGTGTCTACAGGGAAAACGAGCCACATGGGCAAGTTAGGAATGATGTGGACATGGTTCGTGTCCTATCGGTTCGAGAAAACTCATCTAAAGAAGCCACGGTCAAAGGCGTCCACATGGAAGTCAACCATAGAGTCTTACGGTGACAAGACTCTGTTCCGTGTCACGTAAAGGTTCATATGGCCGTTTCTGAGCTTGCAGAGGACAAGTCGACATCTGTACATGGCTCCATAGTCGAATTCAAGCATCCACTTCTCATAGATTTATTTTCCAACACGGCCATGATCCTAGATCCATGGACGTAATGGTCTACGTGTTCTACACCAGCATAAATTTTAGGAGACAGTTATATTTCTTTTGTTATATATAACGCGTTTTCATACGCATATAGAGTTAGTCCCGATTAGTCTCTATTAATTTTATTAAGTCTGCTCTGTAATGTAATTATGCTGCCTTTGAGCCGTAATACTACCATACTGTTATGACTGCATTTTTAATATAAGAAGACTCTATTTTCCAACTTAATTCGTACTTGAAGATCGTTGCCAAGGCTGGTGTAGAGGGCCCCTACTCAGCTAAGGTTTTGTGCATTAGTGTATAGTTCTTATTTCATTTCTTTAAAGCTCATTGTGCCATAATCCATTCACATGTTTATACATTTCATTTTTTTTCATTTATGTTTATAAACTTTCCTGCTTTCCATTTCACTTCTGTCTTTCATGTTTTATGTTGTTAATCATTGATCAGTGTTCTTGTTTCAGGTTATAGATAGGCAGCCCGGGCATTTTCATAGCTTTTTGACTAATGACATGGAATTAACATTGTTCTGCTGCTAATGTGTTTTTCTTAGTTTCTGTTTCATTTCAGTATTGCTTTGTTTAACTCAGTTTTGCTTAATTGTTTCAATAGTTAAATTTAGATATATTAAACTGCTCATAGCATCTTCAGTTGCCTCCGAAAGCCACAGCTGGACTGATGGTGAGGGATTGTATTATGAAATTTGTAGTTTAGTATTAGTTTCCTTTCTGCAAAATTAGATATATTAAACTTCTCATAGCATCTTCAGTTGCCTCCGAAAGCCACAGCTGGACTGATGGTGAGGGATTGTATTATGAAATGTGTAGTTTAGTATTAGTTTTCCTTCTAAAAATTTAAATATATTAAACTGCTCATAACGTCTTCAGTTTCCTCCGAAAGCCACAACTAACTGATGGTGAGGGATTGTATTATGAAGTGTGTAGTTTAGTATTAGTTTCCTTTCTGCAAGTTAGAAATGTTAAATTGTGCATGACATCTTCAGTTACCTCCGAAAGCCACAACTGGACTGATGGTGAGGGATTGAATTATGAATGTATGGTTTGATATTAGTTTACTTTCTGCAAATTAGATATCAGTTACTCAAGTTGTTTATGGTTACTTCCGAAAATCATAGCTGGACTAATGATAAAGGATTAGAAGATAAATTGATGTAATCTGATTTAGATTTACTTTGTTGCAATTTTGAATTTTTTTAAGCATAGTTTCTTTTTGTTTAGACAGCAGCAAGAATAGTTTAGTTTCATGCTCACTAGTTCACTGTTTTTGATTTATTAGACTTACAGCATCTTTTCATTTCAGCAGTACATTTTCATTTCCTTTCAAGTTTTGTCATTGAAAATTTCAAATTCCTTTTTAAGTTTCAAGTTGGTAATTCATTATAGGGGATATCA